>JAECUM010016804.1:0-47355 GCA_016617855.1 Megalonaias nervosa
CAGAGAAATCGGACTTGTTTGTTGACTTTTGTTAATTTCCTCTTGTGAATTTCTCGACACAAAAGTTCTACAGTCACTAATTGAGATTTGGCTCTGGCAAGTCCCTGCCAAATGTCCTTGTAGATCTTCTCTTGCATTTCGTTTGGTAATCTTTGAATATTATTTTCTACGTGGGGTTTAAATATATATCTAGGGGTTGTCTAATGTTTGACTCCTAGCCAAGCAGCTGGTTTCTTAAACGACATGGTATGCCCACTTCAGTGACGAGCTCCCACTAAAGGAAGGTAGTGACAATGTGGAGACCATCGAGCATGTTCCAGGTAAGCGCAATCTTTCTTCTTCCACTCGTGAAGTGACACACCGCAACTGATGCACTTGACTTTATCCCCTTCGCCCAAGTAGATAAATCCAGCTCTAGCTAATTCTTCGGGGGTAGGTCCTCCCAGATATTTTGGCCATTTTCCTCGGAAGGTTTGGATCCGACTTTCAAAGTCACAGTATTCAGGCAAACGCACAGGGAACGAATATTCGTCTTTCACATGTTCATTTCAATGAGGGTACGGTGAAATATGCAAGAGTGTGCTCAGTTTTACATGACATCCGTAGGGTGGTAGCCGCATGGTTTCATAATGATGACATCCACCATAAAAACCAGTAAAGTGAAAACGTGTACGATAACGAGTGGCATCGCTTTCGCATCCATCAGGTTTGACACTCACAGCATCACTTTCCATGGTAGGTACAGTCGTAGCAAAATTTCCAAGATAATGTGGTACTGAATCGCTATGGTCATATCGTACGGCATCCCTGCCATCGCAAGGCACAGTATCGCACTCGAGCTTGCTCTTGCTTGAAACTTGCTGTTTGAAAGGATTCATCTTTCTCGCTTGGCAATGGTAGTCACAAAGAACTATCGGTCTTGAACGTTGTCCTTTTTTATATGCTGGCCAATATCGTCGTGACCGTACGGTAAAGTGAAGTCATTGGGAAGCCGAACTCGCTTCTGGTACACGATTTGATAGACTTTTTCCAAGGGACGGCTAACGATTTGGTGTGTGGGTAAATCTTGTGCGGTTCGTGGATGGTCTCTTTAAAATTTCCATCCTGTCCAGACTGCAAGGCTTCTTTCAAGACGCCACAGTTTACCATGCGACTGGTGCGATAATTGAGAGTCAATCGTTTCACTTTACACTCCGTGTGTACTTCTCCTTGAGGGTTACGGTATTCGTAGCCGTAATGTTTGGGACCGCCACTTGCAAAACTTACAATCTTGAAGTCCGGATGCTCGTCCGTCCAGGCTCCTAAACGGTCTCCTTCGATGACAGGGTAAGGTTGACCCAGGCGATCGATGTAGATGCAACTGTCCGTGTAAAAATACAGCACACGATCTCCTAACAGTTCTAAAGTTTCGTACAGTTTTAAGCGAGCATGGGCTGTCACGTAAGCCGCAATGATGACATTTCCAAATTCGTCGGCTTCTACAAAGTCCAGTTCTTCTTCGTAATTGACCAAGATCAAGTCCTCACGAAGGAAGTCCACGTGTTTCATGCATTTAGTTTTGTCGTGAATCATCTGGAAGTAGCGAGAAGGTTCTATCAAATACTCCTTTTTGGGTAAACAAGGTCGTTGTGCCATTTTGCCCCACAAGCAAATTATCATCACTTTGGCAAACGATCGCCTTCCTTCGTTTTTCTCGATGTGGTCTAAAGGGATGTCTTCCTGCTCCCAGTATTTGTCTTTGAATTTTTTTTGGGTCTTCGGGAGTGTGGCAGCAGGAAGGATAGCCGCTGGCTTCTTATTTCAGTTTCAAAAAGGCATTCACGTAGTCTGCAAAATGCCTTTTTGAGTCTCGTCGCCCTTGTGGTATTTTTTTCTTGTCTTGGGAAAGTGGTAAATTGCGTACACTTCTAACAGTTAGTATCTTAAGTCCAGAGCTTTGAACAATTCCACGCTGACCCACGTTACTGTCAAGGCGCGTTCTTCCTGAGTGTGCTGACAAGGTCGGTCTTGGTTGCACGCTTCGGCACATGTACGGCACAAGGGAAACATCAGTTTTCCTTGGCAATGGTGAGGTAAACGGGATGGTACAAGTACGTGGGAGGCAAGACTTTATACTTGATCAATCCTTCGTATTGGCGAATGTTGTCCAGGTCGATGTGTTCCGTCAGCAATTGCGGGTACCCTGCAGGAAAGTGACAATGTTTGCACACGTACGGATACAGAGAACACACGTCCAAGTATTTGATTTCTTCTCCTTTCTCCTTGTCGGCTTGGTACAGCAAACAGGTGGCATTCGTCCGTCCTCCGTCCTCCGTACAAACTGTCCCTTGGGTTCAGTGGGTCCACCAGCTTGTAACATTCCATGATACGCTTAAACTCGGGATCAGTTTTCAATCGCTGATCGTACTCGTGTTCCCACATTTCTACCACTTGGCATCCTTGCTCTTCTAACTTCAAGCGCCGCTGACAAGTGGCCTGGTACAAGTCTTCCATGGTCTATTGTAAAAACTCATTTTTAGTGTTACGTTGAGGGTAGCAGATAGGACATCCATGAAATAAGCACCCGTTAAACTCGTACACGATATAGGGGTTTTCTAAGTCCCAGCCGTCCACTGAATACCTTCCGATAGTCTTTTCGCCTCCTCCGTTGCGAGCATGTTGGATCCATTTGTCTTCCTAGTCACACAAGTAATGTAGCCAGCGTAAGGCTTTGACCGAGTATTGACCTTATGACAAAATTTGTTATTTGAAGACTGATATCAGCCAGGGTGTTCTGGGGCATGAATCGTTGACGGTACACTAAGGAATACGCTTTGGCAATGGTGCAAGCTTCTTTCAAAGGGTCGATCCCACCGTGTTCCATGAACAGTTCTCGAAATTTTCCACAGCAACGCCTTAAAATGTCCACGTAGGAAAGACAATATTTTAACATTTCTTCCTGAAAGTCGAAAGTGTCCTAGGGGTGAGTCTGGTACCAAACGTGCAAAGCTTCTCGTTGTTCGGTTCGCATGTTGTCGGGGTTGTAGTAGTGAGCCTCAAACACTTGCGGCAGAACGGCGTGTTGATCGGCTTCGGTATTGAAAAAGTGTGGAAAATAGCCATTAACCATTTCTGTCATTATAAACGTTTTATGCATGCGACTCAAAGGCATGGCAAAGTAACTCATCGAATCTTTAAACTGCACTTGACTCACTTACATGGAAATGATTTTGGCTCTGTTCAAAGTCACTTTCGGACGTTCGGTACTTTGTTCCGTATAGTATCTCAAAAGAAACTGTCCATCGTATCCCGAGAAATTGTGAGCCATCACCGTGGCATGGCGATGACAATCACCGTAACGTTCGATGTCTTCTTGGCTCCACGTCTCATCGATAGGGTCTAAGATCCATTGGGCGAAATCGGCTAGCGTGTTCGGTCCGAGAAAGATTTTTTCACGTCCTCCAGGACTCTTGCTACAGTGAGGGCAATGAGTAAAGATAGGCTCTTGGATGCACTTCTCACACGTTCCATGAGCCACGCAGAAATTAGGGATGTGAATGTCAGTCTCTTGCATGCATTCGAAATCGAAAAGATGAAATTGCCTTTCTTCTGGTCATTCTCATCTTCTTCGTGTTTGGATTGGTATTTTTGAATGTAGCATTCGTGTTCCAAGTTCACGATTGGCGACAAATGTGACATCGCTTCTTTCCTGAACAGACGTGCGCCTTGGCATTATTGGTAAGTATGCTTTGTCCACAAGTAGGGCACAATCTCAAAAGCTGACAAGCACATTTCCGTTGTGAACCTAGCATCTTTAGATGTTGTTGGTAACAGGTTGTACTGACAAACGTGCTCTGACAAGCTGGGCAATGCACTCGTTCTTGTCCTTGGTCTATACAGGGTTTAGAGGCTAAACATCCCTCACATTTCGATCCGCAATGCTTGTGTTGCTCTTGATTGTTATAGCCATAGCCACATTTCTCACAGTAATAACCGTATCCCAGAAATGCAGTGATACTCGTGATGGCACTGAAATGTTCATCGTGATGATAGATGTGAATACATTTTCCGTCTTTGAAATTTCTGCCTCGAAACATCAGTGGTCCGCGCACTTCTTGAGTGTGTACTTTCAAGGTGTAGCGTGGAGCCAATTTTTGCATTTCAGAAATGCCACAGAGTGTGTCTTTGGATAGCCATGCTTCCTGTAACAGGAGTTCTGTTTCTCGTTGTTTGGCTCGACTAGATGTCTTAATAGTATGCCAGGCTCTTTTCCATTCTGCCGTCTCGTTCTTGTCGGCATACGTTCGTCCCAGCACGATGACACGGGCTAAACACATCTTGTCTTGAGTGTTGTTAATTTGAACGATGCTGCGCTTGATGCTGCGAAGATTATCTACCAAGAACACCTTTTTTTGCCATGTCCTGTCCCTTCGGGAAGAGACACGTGGGTCATGAACAGTGTCGTTTTTCCGTCGGTAATGTGAAACTTGTCGTTGGATTGTTGCACGTATTGAATCTTGTCCATGACTTTGGAAGGTGTCAAGTCTGCTGGACTGCTAAACTCGATCCAAACGGGGGACTTCAAACTGTCGTGATGAATGGAAAGTCTCAAGCGATCGTCTTCTTTGGCTTCACATTGCTGTTTCAGTGTGGTTAACAGAGAATCCCACACATCGGTGATGAACCCTTCTGCTTTTTCCAACGGTACGTCTGTCTTGAAATCTTTAAACTTCACCGTGTATGTGTAGGCTGTGGTTCTAAATTTTCTATAGGACTGTTTGTCCGTCTTTCGAATGTGGTAGTGCTTTTTAGGGTTTACTGGTGGTGATGGACTTTGACTTGGTGTAGACTCTCTGGGTCTGGATTCTGGCTCACTCATCTCATCTTCAAAATCGTTGGCATGAATTTGAGCCAATACTTCAGTTACTGTGCGAGGCGATAAATCACGTTTCTACCTCTTACTTTCTTCTCCTTTCTTTACGAAATGATGCGATTGTTTCATCTTGACTGCAAAAAGTCAAATGACTACATTTGAAACGCCATGTACCCTTATATATCCATGTCAGACCTAGTGTATATATAATGGGCTGGTACCTTCCCTCTCAGTAATCATTTCTCTCTCAAGCTGACCAGCACGATGGAAGAACAAACACAGTTCGAACTTCTGATTAGAGCTTTGCGAGGTGTCATAAGAAAGTTTTCTTCAGACAAGCCGAAGGACTACTCTCCCTCCTTTCGAGATAAAAGTCAAGATACTTGCTATATCTGTCAGAAGAAAGGGCATTGGGTTACAGAATGTCCAGACCGTGAAAAAAGCAAGACCAGTGTCAGAAGAGACAAAATTCATGATACCTGTTATCATTGTCAAGAGAAAGGACATTGGTCTTCAGACTGTCCTAAGAAAGAACAGAAGCAGGAGGAGAAGGGGGAAGAAAAAAAAGGTGCCCTCGGCAAAAGAAGAACCCGGCACTTCAGAAAGAGAAGACAGAAAAGAGAAGTAGACGAGAAAAAAGTGAGGAAGAAGAGGAGGAAAAAACTGTGAAAGTGAAGAAAATCAGAAGACAAAGACACTGAAAGAAGAAAAAAGACACAGAAAAAGTCAATGAACTTTTTTAAAAAGTGTTGTGTTATGTTGTGTTGTGACATTGAATTGTAAATATTTGTACCAGACTAGACGAGATTGAAAAAAAACGTAAGTGTCTCTTGGTTTTGATTGTTTAGAATAGTAAGGCCTACACTCACAAATTCACACACGTACATCATAGGGTTAAACAAGGGATTTTGAGTTTTAATTGATTTTGGCAATTGGTAAAATGAATAGTATCTCTTTCCGAAAGAAGTGAGTGGCCCTGAAAAGGACCGTTGGGTGTTTGTTTCTTTTACAAAACAAACTTAGGAACGAGAAGCAATCAGCTTTAACTGTCTTAAGCCTTTGCCACGGCCAAGGCCAACTTCTGGACTTGCTCCTGGCAATGATTTGGTACAAATCACTAGGGGTGGTATCTCCGGTGTAGTAACAGGGTTAGACTGTTTGGCTTGGGAAGGTCTTTTTCTTTTGAGTCGTAATAAAGAAGTCTGATACATTTGTTTCAGACTTCTTAACTCTGCCAAAATGTCCAAGAGTACCGTTACCGTTTGAGGTTCACTATTCTCCTTCTCTCCTAGACCTTGTTTCTTCTCTTCTTCTTCTTCCTGTCGTTTCCTTCTTGCCTCTTCTTCTCGCTGTTGCTGTTCAAGGAGAAATGCTTGTTCTGCCTCTTTCTGCTGTTCTAAAAATTTCTCAAATTCTTCTTTCTGTCTTTGTTTAAAATCCTCGACGTGTGGTAAAGAAGGAGAAAGTGGCGAAGGTACTGGTACCGGAACAAATTGTTGCGAAGAGAGAAAATCTACTAATCCCAGTTCAAATCGGTCTCTTCTGGAAGTAGCGCTGTGTTAACTTTGGTAGCCACTACTATGCCATCTCTTTTCGTCTCCAAAGCCGGTGCCCCCCATTTCATCGTCTTCTTAGTTTCAGTCATGTTTCACAAAACAATGCTGCATCGATTCACTGCGCACAGACGCTAGCGCACCTATATAGGGAATGTGACGTCACAGGTAGCTCTCTTCGGATTGGAAGAGATACTCCGCGAAGTGAGTGAATTTTGTAACGCGTGTTGGGCTTTGTGAACAATTTCAATCCGTTTCGATCCGGTCTTCCACTATAAATAAACGCTGTTCACTTCATTCCCTTCACCTGTTCTCGTCACAAAGATGTGGACCAACGTTGAATCGTTTACCCTCGTATCGTCGATGCTGTTCCGTACGGACTTACCTATGTATGTGAGACCATCATAGAGAATCGTTAGGATCACCGCGACAAGCGTTTGGAAAAGAAGGACCTATGTGGAAAGACAAGGCTGTCTGAAGCGAGTCCTCATCTACGGTCCAGAAGTTAGACGAAGTTTAAGAAAGAGAAGAAGATCAGTGAGATGCCCTCTATGGTGTTAACATAACAAACAACGGCCTTTTTCAGGGCCACTCCACTGCCTCGAAAAGATTTATTCTTTCTTGCCTAAAAAAATTTATTCGATTGTATAATTTATCTTTTAACTCACAAAAACATTATTCTCTTATCTAAAAGTTTTTTAGTCTGTTGTATAATTTGGGTATAATATTATAATATCCACAAACATGAAAGCGAATGATTCAAACTTTATATAGAAATGACACAGGTGGCATGACGTCACGGTCCTTGCTACATTGTTGCAACTGTCCAGTACCGTGACGTCACCCTACCTGTGCCATTCCTCTTGTCGCTATACAAAATTCCCATTGTCCCTATACAGTCCCAGGGTGTGCTAGTCGCTATACAAAATTCCCATTGTCCCCATACTATCCCAGGGTGATTTTTTTTGTCCCTATAAATCGTGTCCCCATACTATCCCGGGGGGGGGGGGGGGGGTCTGTAATGCTAATTTCCATTGTCCCTATACTATCCCACTACACTACTTGTAACAAAATAGGGTTACCCAAAGACTATTTTCCATCCTTGTGTTATAAACAGTTTGGTACAGGTGACGGCGTTGTGATAAAAATATGATTTTCATTTTCATTCATATGCCAAGCAAAAAGCAAAACAATCTCCGAGACGTTGTCAATCTGCGTGTTTGTATTTATTTTTAGAAAAAAATATATGTTATCATTTGGTTTCGATGCACATAATATATTGGCGAGTATTGGTGAATTTATCATGATTAACCCCCTCCAACCCGCATCGCCAAATACAAATTAAGTGAGCACACTGGTTGATTACGTTTTCCTAGCGAGCGAGTTCGCATGCATCTAGAGTGAACATTCTTTTTGAATCAGAGTCTTGAACATTAGTTTTCCACTTGGAAATTTCCGAAACATGTTGATAACTTTGAATATTTTAGAAACTAAACTGATTTACATCTTGGCTATGTTATTGTGTCTTATCTTTTGATATCAATGTTGCTTACTTGAATAGATAAGTAATCCTAAATTAACATCCGAAGTGGAATCAGTCTTGCTCAGGTTTGGGTGGATTCATTCATTTAAATTATTCACTGGAATTACTCAGTGCTCATTAAGCCTTCTTGGACTAATCATTTTTTTGGAATTATAGAAATTCAATCAAGGACCTTTTGAATTATGTTCTTGCGTTACATCCAACCTGCTAACACATGGCCACATTCCAGGACACTGCCACATTAGGACACTCAACACTTCAGGCACATCAGCACATTCAGTATTGGGTTTATTTCTAACAACACAGGGAATTCAATGGTAACTCTATACATTTGGACTTGTGATAGAACGTTTTGGACTCTTTAGGATTTAATTCACAATACTTTGAGTTATTTTTAATTTTCACTTTGTATTCTAGGGAAATAAAGTATGTGTTGAATTTTACAAGTCTTGTTGGTTTTCGTCGTTTCTGTCACTTCGTTTACGATCACAGTCTTAATACCACCACAATAAAATATATAACAATTGGGACTGAAAGAGAAGAGTTGTTGATAAAAACAACTTTTTCCTTGTGTTTGTATTACCTTGGTTGTGTAAAATAGCGGTTATTTTTGTAAATGATTTTGTAGGCTATAGTCTAACATGATATCAATTAACAATGTCGAAATCTAACAAACATTATCAAAGTAGGACATAATAATGTGAATCACACTCATCGGGGATATGACGGTGCTGAAAACGACATTGAATAGATTCAAAGTGCAATATCTGATACTATTCCTTTGTTTCCTTTTGATACCATACTAGATATCCGCCTCTAATTGACTACAAAATAGAGAAAGTCAAATAAATCTAGTACTTCGATGATGTATGTATTGAATAATGTGCTTATAGTTTACAGTTATGAAATTTACAACAGTTTTAATTCAGCTATGTGTACGTTTATTTTCCATTCTAAAGGAAGAGCAACAGGTAACTGGTGGTTCCCAAAGGATCCTCTCCAGGCAACATGCTATCTATACATGAAGTCTGGCCAAAGTTACCAAATATGAAATCTGGTCCCATTTCGTGATTATATTCACTACGGAATATAAAGGATATATGTGACCATGCAAAATGGATCAAGAACGTTGTCCATAAATCTATATAAAAAAACAGAGAAAAGAGAATTTAAAGCTTATTTACGGTTCATCAGGAATACCATACTGTGCGATTTATTCCGCTACAAACTCGACATTTGGTTCTAATTTTAAAAGGTATGTGTGTAACATTTACATTGCTGTACTTTATCATTTGCAGGATTTAAAGGTCATTAAGTTGAAGTTGTCTCTATTTTTCAAGATTTCTGGGTGAGTACGAGTATGTTCAAAAACGTACAATTCAAGTTGCTCTTATTATTAATCGCCTAACCTTGTTATCTATTTGCAACATTTCTTTAAGCAGTTAAATACCTTTGCTGCTGCCTTCAGGAAACTCTTCCTCGTTTCTGTGTTATATATTTATCGCCTTCACTATAAGGATCAACTAATCTAACCAGACACATGACAAAAATAGGCCGTTAAAGTTTGCTCATCCCTTATCTACAGATGTTGTCGTTCTGCATACTTTCACTCGTTTGTGTGTATGAAAGATTACAAGTAAACGTGCTTTTTAATTTCTACAAATGCTGTCTCTGAAATTGATAAAGAAACCAAATTAAATGTTATTGTCACCATGAATGATAATATATCACTAGTGAGTGATCTCAACGGAGATGTATACAATATGGAGAAAAATCAATGGGCTTTCGGGTGACCGTAACAGCTTTTTTGGTTTCTAATTGGGATTGTTTCTGTTTACTGTATAAAATAGCCAGCTACAACTCACTGATAGCGCTTACCTTTATTTGAGGATCTAAGTCAATCTAACGAACGTAGTTCAAAGGGAGCGCCCACACTTCAATGTTTCATAGGTGTCCTCGACGTATTTGGTCGAAACTTCCTTGAAGAGGGCTTGTCACAGGATTGACAATAGCGTTCCTTACCGGTGCTTAGCTGCCACCAACATGTAGCTATTACGAACATTTAAGAGGGTTTTCTTCACCACAAAGTGACCACCTTCTATCAAATTGTGCCACTGTTTGAGAACAATTTGTTTTCGAGAACTTGGTAGCACTATTTGCCAGACTACTGGTACTGGGACTCCAGTATTTGAGATGGATAAACTACGTTCCTACTTAAGGAATGTAAAATGTGTATAAAATTTAATTTACATTTTAGTAATGCCTAAGTGCATTTTACGCATCTGAGAATCCTATTTGCTAGTTGATTGCAATAATGGAAATATAGAGGAATATGCTTTTTGTTTCTCACACATACTACACCTTATGCGATCTACCACTCAACAATATGTATTTAGCTTCTAAACCTGTATCGAATGTTAAGCTCAGTGATATACGCTATTATAATATCCAACTTTCCCTCTATGGGCTTTAATTATATTATGATTTATTATACAACCTTTTGTTATACAATCTCTACCATACCCTATTTTGGAGGAAATCTTTCCTTTTTAAAGACAAAATCCTTACCACTGCTCCTTTGGTCCCTCATCGGGCGAATACATTCCTTATCCAAATGCACATTTAAACACTTGTGGATACATTTTTCACATATATGTACAAGCAGGTGGATCCATGACGTTACAAAGACGTCAAGGTTTCCACCTCTATATACTCCACTATATTACTATAATTTGGGATGAACGACGACACAGAAATCGGATTTCTTTGGAAGATTCTTTAGAATAAATTTTGAAATATAGCTCATTGCATATATTGGAATAGTCATTTCACAGAACAAAATATGATTCTTTGTCGATCTTATTTTTAGAATAAAGAGCTTCTGTTGGTCTTCTTAGCTTAAGTTATTCATGCCGACATTTAAATGAGATACAGTTGATTTTAATTTACATATTTAATTCGTGAAATGTTTTCAATGACATTACAAGGGAGTATACTGAAATGTATAGTGTTGCAAATGTTGGGCAGCTTTATTCTATCTGCGTCATCTGTAGAATCATCATAAGATAGGACATCTCGATCACAGGTAGCTTCACAAACGTCCCGAATTATCTCAATAATTAATCAATTTAAGACGAAACATTTTCAGATGATTGCCACAAATACTTAAAATTGTATATCATTTGTATGCAGATTTCAAGGATGCTCAAAGCAACTATGACATTACGAACATACCAGCAACCAAATATTTCCTAAATCAGTTTTTATTAAAGTTAATATGTACTTTTGATGAAAGATACAAATTTATGAAGATACACGGTACTGGTTAATATAAACGGTATGCTCCAGACTTATATAAACTGCTACATCCCAATAGCTAGTACCCACTCAAAAATTATCAAGGATCTAGATGTTCTAGCTCTTTATCAAACATACATTCTGAAACCTCTAAATTGTATATTGACCATTGGGCTTATATGACTATATGTAGACGTCGTAGATTGCAAGTCCACTTACCTTGGCGTCCTTATGATTATAAGGCCCCTAACCTTGGCATCATTATGATTATAAACATTCATACTTTGGTGTCGTTATCATTATAAGTACCATAACCTTGGTGTCATTATGATAACAAGTCCTATAACCATCGAGTCGTTATGATTCCAAAGCCCAAAACCTTCGGCTATGAACCTGGGGTCCAATAAATCAACAAGAACATGTGTAAAGCATAATCTATTTGAAACAGCATCAAGACATTATGATCTGTGACATTACATATTGTATGAAGACTATCGTTTTATACTAAGTTTGATTGCAAAGATTTATTTATTATTTATGGCATTTTCTTATTTACTGAGCAAACACCTATACTATTAGAATATAATATCACCAACTTTTAATTGGATGGTTTATGTGTGATCTATGTGCACAATATATGGAATATTGCCTCAGATTAACTTGGGAAGAAAATACCACTACGAATTACGATCATGCATTTAGAATGATGAAATTGTTGCCATTAACAAGTAAATATTATGACATATGTATTACATAATATAAACATCGATACACAAATGCAGGCAAATACTTGCTATGCATATTAGTATCAAATTATTTTCAGTCAATTCAAAAGATGGCCTATCGTAACGTACTTATGCTACACTATATTTTAATGGCGTTGTATTTTGATCGTCAATTCAGACCTTAATCTGGAATAACGTGCGTGTGCCATCTAATTCGTACTACATGCAGTCTATGCTGATACAAATCTATTATCATTATCATTCATTTATCAAGAAAAAAGCAAATATTCTCCAATAAGTCTGATGAATTGTTGTTATTTTAGACCAAACAACTAAATGTATGGCTTTTTTTCTAATGCATACATCACATTGGTATATGGGAGATGATTTAAAATTATTTTTCATTGCATCTACCTAGCATTCCTCAATACAAATCCGGTGACTGGTAACATCGATTTGGCCAGCGACTTCTTCACATGGACCTCAAGTCCATCCCCTGGACATTATTGTATTGCTTTTGTGGGACAACCACATGACAATATTGGATGTGGGGCTGGTTACTAAGAGACTTGCTGTTAGCCGCGGTGTAAGTTCGATTCCTGATAGATTATAGTGATGTCCATGTATATGGTGAGTAGTATACGGGGGCACAGTAGCGACAATGGGAAAATACATTACAGACCCCACCCCAGCACTATGACCACAAGATTTATAGCCACAAATGGCACACACTGGGCCACTATAGCGACAATGGGAATTTTGTATAGGGGTAATAGGAATGGAACAGGTAGGGTGACGTCACGGTACTGGACACTTGCAACAATGTAGCAAGTGACTGACCTGAATACGCGCAGCTACTCTAGGTAGAAACAAACACAATAGAGACAGAGACATATACAACACATAGATAACACATATATAGGCAAGAAAGAATAAATATCTTTTCGAGGCATATGAAAGTGGCCCTAAAAAGGGCTTTTGCTTTTATGTTAACACCAGTTCGTTAATATAGAGGGCATCTCACTGATCATCTTCTCTTTCTTAAACTTCGTCAAACCTCTGGTCCATAAATGAGGACTCGCTTCAGACACCCCTGTCTCTCCACATAGCATCTTCTTTTCCAAACAGTCGTCTCGGTGATCCGGATAATGGTCCATTTTGATTTAACATACATGGGTAAGTCCGTACGGAAAAACATCGACGATACGAAAGTAGAGGATTCAACGTTGGTCCACATCTTGTGATGACAACAGGTGAAGAGAATGAAGTGAACCGCGTTTATTTATAGTGGAAGACCGGATCGAAACGGGTTAAAATTGTTCACCAATCCCAACAAGCGTTACAAAATTCAGTCACTTCGCGGAGTCTGTCTTCCAATCCGTAGAGAGCTACCTGTGACGTCACATTCCATATATAGGTCTGTGCGCAGTGAATCGATGCGACATTGTTTTGAGAAACATGACTGAAACTAAGAAGATATAAGGATGAAAAAAAAACATATTAGGAAAAATTGAAGGATATTATGATGAAATATATAAAACACAAGGTATTAATCATAATATAATAGATAACTCTTTAGAGAAAACTAATTATAAGAAAATATCTTCAAGTGATAATATGAACTGTGAGAAATTTATAACATCAAATGAAATTTTAAATGCAATTAAAAGTTTAAAGAAAGGAAAATCAGCTGGTTCGGACGGAATAAATAATGACTTTTATATTAAATTTAAAAATGAATTAGTTGACAATTTAGAGCTTCTATACAATAACATACTTCTTAAAGGAGAAATGTCAAAGAGTTTTAGGGAAGGGATAATTACCTCAATTTAGGGGGCCCCGAGTGGCCGAGTGGTCTAAAGCGCTCTCCGTTATGGATCACTGCCATCTCACCTCTGTCTGCGTGGGCTCGAGTCTAGGATTCGGCGAATGTAGATATGTGAGAAAGCTTGCCAGTAGCTTCTCGTGGGTCGGTGGTTCTTTCTGTGGATTTCCCGGTTTCTTCCTCCACCATTAATACTGACCGCCATGTATAGCCTATCGTGTGCTGAAAAATGGCGTTAAGCCCCACAACAACAATAACAACAACAACCTTAATTTATAAGCGAAAGGAAGAGAGAGACAATATTAAAAACTGGAGACCAATTACACTACTGAACACTGATTATAAAATTTTTAGCAAAGTTATAACAAATAGAATAAGAAACTGTCTAACCAAAATAATTAACCTAAACCAAAGCTGGGGGGGGGGGAGAAAAATAACAGATAATCTAATGTCAATGAATGCCATAATAGACCTTTTAAAAACTAAAAATGAAAAAGGAATCATGTTTCTATTCGATCAAGAAAAAGAAGCATTTGATTGGATAGAGCATGACTTCATTTATTAAACTCTAGAAAAATGTGGATTCGGTCCAAACATCATTAAATGGATTAAAGCGATGCACAAAAACATAACTTCAAAGATAATTATCAATGGTGCAGTTACGAAAAAAATACAAATCAATAGGTCAGTCAGGCAAGGCTGTCCTCTATCTATGTTACTATATGATATAGCAATAGAATCCTTGAATATAAATATCCAACACAACACTAACATTCAAGGAAATAGAATACCTAATATGGCGAATGACTTCAAAACTATACTACATGCTGATGGTTGTACAAATTTTACCACAGATGAATTCTCTTTTAAACATCTACAAGACGAATTCGCACAATTTGGGAAAGTCTCTGGGTCCTTAATTAATCACGACAAAACACAAATTTTTTAATAGGAAACTGGAGAGGAAACCACCCTGGTCTCCCTCCAAATTTAATAAAAGAACAAGTAAAGCCTTAGGAATCTGTCTCGGAAAGAACTCTGTTCACAAAAACTATCGTGAACTAGTACTCAAGATTAATGAACATATCGAAACTTGGAGAGACACAAGAATAAACTTAGCAGACCGAATACAGGTTGCTAAAACCTATATGTATAGCCAATTAAACTATATACTGAATGTGGTACACCTCACTGAAGCTATGACTGGAAACATAGAGCGAATTATACTGAGCTTTATTTGGCAAGATAAAATACACTATTTAAAGAAAAATTATATATGCAGATCTAAAGAAAAAGGAGGACTAGCTTTGCCTAATCTAAGTATATATCAAAAATCATTAACTTTAAATAGATTCAAGAACTTAACTCATGAACCAAAACTCCCATGGGAATCATATACATATACTGGTCTAGTTATATTTTAAGTTTTAAAATAGATATTTATAAAAATAATAAACTAAGTAGACTATTACAACCACCGGGATATTTTAGAAGACTCAAAGAATTAATTTAAGTATACAGAGATATTTTTACACTTTGGAGTAATAATAACTATAACTATATATATATATATATATATATATATATATATATATATATATATATATATATATATAATACTGATTAATATTAAAACACAGGAGAAACATGAAATAGAATTTAGACTTCCTCATTTCAACTGGTCAGCCATTTGGAAGAATTGGGCAAGTATAGGAAGTGCCCCCATACAAAGCAGGCTCTTCCTATACTTGCACGACAAATGGCTGACTGCTGAAATGGCCTTTAAAAGACATCTAATATCAATAATACCCAAATGTAGACTATGTGGGAAAAGTATAGATTCAAAGAAACATTTGATTTTACACTGTCCCAAACTAAATACTGAAAGATCAATAATAAAAAATAAAATTCGAAACATAAATAGCAATATAGACAACAAAGTCTTATATACAGATGGCATAACTGATAAAAGAATATATAATGATATAATTAAATTTATCAATCAAATCATGAAAACAAAAATAGATTTTGATAACTGACCACGTTCTTTTTATTTCCCTTTTGGAAGACCTGTGAGATTCTGCACCACTGACATTTAATACATGTACTCATATGACCTATATACAATACAACAATACAGAACTAGCCGACAAACGGAGAGATCCACTAGTGCGAGGCCTAAGCTACGTGACTAACGTGAGGTAGTACGGCTCGCACCGGATCTCTCCAAGGCAGGTCTGACAAAGAACATTACGAAAGCAAATTACACAGCATACACATACAACTAATAAAGAAAGAAACTGCACGCATACTAAATCGAACCTATGCCCTTCTAACCTATCCTACTTCATCTTTTCAGCACAATAAATTTACAATGGCGATAACAGACCGAGACATACGGTATATGACTGTATCACTCGAGTCGACTTGGGCCATAAGAATAAATAAATATAAACTCAATATTTTGACCCATAGCGCCTGTCCTTACACAAACACAATATATCATACAAAACAAATAGCACTAACATATAGCATACACAGGACACTATAGATCCCTGGCAAGGATCACTATCTTTAAATAAAATTCCGAAACCAGCCAGGGTTAAGGAGTATTATAACATTAGATTAGGGAAGGTGTATAAACCGTATATTCAAAACTATAAAATCAAATTCAATAACAAAAACACAAACAACACCAACATAAATTGGGGGAAACAAATACATATAAAATCCTTTAAATTTAGACTCTAGGGGGTTCCTCAAATGACGTTAATTCTGAGAGGAACCACACCAATAAAAACTAAGAAGACGATGCAATGGGGTGCACCGGCTTTGGAGACGAAAAGCGATGGCATAGTAGTGACTACCAAAGTTAACACAGCGCTACTTCCAGAAGAGACTGATTTCAACTGGGATTAGTAGATTTTCTCTCTTCGCAAGAATTTGTTCCGGTACCAGTACCTGCACCACCTTCTCCTTCTTTACCACACGTCGAGGATTTTGAACAGAGACAGAAAGAAGAATTGGAGAAATTTTTACAACAGCAGAAAGAGGCAGAACAAGCATTTCTCCTTGAACAGCAACAGCGAGAAGAAGAAGAGGCAAAAGGAAAACAACAGGAAGAAGAAGCAGAGAAGAAACAAAGGTCGGGGAGAGAAGGAGAATAGTGAACCTCAAACAGTAACGGTACTCCTGGACATTTTGGCAGAGTTAAGAAGTCTGAAACAAATGTATCAGACTTCTTTATTACGACCCAAGAGAAAAAGACCTTCCCAAGCCAAATAGCCCAACCTGGTTACTGCACCTGAAATACCACCCCTAGTGATTTCTACCAAATCATTGCCAGGAGCAAGTCCATAAGTTGGCCTTGGCCGTGGCAAAGGCTTAAGGCAGTTAAAGCTGATTGATTCTCGTTCCTGAGTTTGGTTTTTGAAGAAAATAAACAAACAAACCAAAAAAAAAAAAAACAACCCAAAGGCCCTTTTCAGGGCCACTCACTTCTTTCGAAAAGATATAGTATTCATTTTGCCAAAATCAATTGAATCTCAAAATCCCTTTTATTTTATTTTAACCCTATGATTTACGTGTGTGAGTGCATGAGTGTAGGTTCTTATTCTTCTAAAAAATCAAAACCAAGAGACACTTACTTTTTTCAGTCTGGTCTATTCTGGTACAAATTTGTATAAATCCAATTCACAACACAACACTACACTTTATATAAAATTCATAGACTTCTTCTGTGTCTTTTTTCTTTCACTCTCTGTTTTCTGATTTTCTTCCCTTTCACATGTTTTTCCTCCTCCTCTTCTTCCTCACTTTTTTCTCTTCTTTTCTTTCCTGTCTTCTCTTTCTGAACGTGTCGGGGTTCTTCCATTGCTGACAGTACCTCTTCTTCTTTCTCTTCCTCCTGCTCCTGTTGTTTCTTAGGGCAGTCTGAAGACCAACGTCCTTTCTCTTGACAATGATAACAGGTATCCTGACTTTTGTCTCTTCTGACACTGGTCTTGCTTTTTTGACGATCTGGACATTATGTAGCCCAATGCCCTTTTTTCTGAAAGATATAGCAAGTATCTTGACTTTATCTGGAAAGAAGGGGGAGTAGTCCCTCAGCTGGTCTGAAGAAAACTTTCGTATGACACTTCGCAAAGCTCTGATCAGAAGTATGATCTCTCTGAGTTCTTCCATTGTGCTGTTCGACTTGAGAGCGAAATGATTACTGAGAGGGAAGGCACCAGCCTCACATGGATATATTGGGGTCCATGGCGTTTCAAAAGTAGTCATCTGACTTTTTGCAGTCAAGATGAAACGATCGCATCATTTCGTGAAAAAAGGAGAAGAAAGTAAGAGGCAGAAACGTGATTTATCGCCTCGCACAGTAGCTGAAGTATTGGCTCAAATTCATGCCAGCGATTTTGAAGATGAGATGAGTGAGCCAGACTCCTGACCCATAGAGTCTACACCAAGTCAAAGTCCATCACCATCAGTAAACCCTGAAAAGTACTTTCACATTCGAGAGACCGACAAATGCTCCTCTAGAAAATTTAGAACCACAGCCTACACCTACACGGTGAAGTTTAATGATTTCAAGACAGACGTACCGTTGGAAAAAGCAAAAGGGTTCAACACCGATGTGTGGGATTCTTTGTTAATCACACTGAAACAGCAATGTGAAGCCAAAGAAGACGATCGCTTGAGACTTTCCATTCATCACGACAGTTTGAAGTCCCCCGTTTGGATCGAGTTTACCAGCCCGGCAGAATTGACACCTTCCAAAGTCATGGACAAGATTCAATACGTGCAACAATCCAACGACAAGTTTCACATCACCGACGGAAAAGCGACACTGATCATGACTCACGTTTCTCTTCCCCAAGGGACCGGACGCAGAAAGGTGTTCCTGGTAGACGACCTTCGCAGCATCAAGCGCAGCATCGTTCAAATTTACAACACTCAAGACCAGATGTGTTTAGCCCGTGCCATCATGCTGGGACGAACGTATGTCGAGAAGAACGATACGGCAGAATGGAAAAGAGCCTGCAAAACTTCAACGATCGGACCGAGCCAAACAACGAAGAGAAGCAGAACTCCTATTACAGCAAGTGGGGATATCCAAAGATACTGCTTGTGGCATTCCTGAAATGCAAAAGTTGCAAGACGTCTTGGCTCCACGCTACACCTTGAAAGTGCACCCTCAAGAAGTGCGCGGACCTCTGTTGTTTCGAGGCATAGATTTCAAAGACGGAAAATACATTCACGTCTATCATCACGGTGAACATTTCGATGCCATTACCAGTATCACCTCATTCCTGTCATACAGCTATTACTGTAAGACATGTGACTATGGCTATAAAATTCGAGAGTAACACAAACATTGTGGATGGAAATGCTGCTGATGTTTAGCCTCCAAGCCCAGTCTGGACGAAGGACAAGAACGAGTGCATTGCTCTGCCTGTCAGCGCACGTTTGTCAGCCCTGCCTGTTACCAATAACATCTAAAGATGCAAGGTTCACAGCGGAAAAGTGCTTGTCAACTCCTGAGATTGTGCCCTACTGTGGACAAGGCATACGTACCAACAGTGCCAAAGCGCACGTCTGTTCAGGAAAGAAGCGATGTCACATTTGTCACCAAATCGTGGACCTGGAACACCAATGCTACATTCAAAAATACCAATTGAAACATGAAGAAGAAGATAATGACCAGAAGAAAGGCAATTTCATCTTTTTGATTTCGAATGCATGCAAGAGACTTGCATTCACATTCCTAATTTCTGCGTGTCTCACCGAGCGTGCGAGAAGTGCATCCGAGAGCCTATCTTTGCTCATTGCCCTCACTGTAGCAAGATTCCTGGAGGACGTGAAAAAATCTTTCGGAGACCGAACACGCTAGCCGATTTTGCCCAGTGGATCCTAGACCCCATCCACGAGACGTGGAGCCAAGAGGATATCGAACGTTACGGAGATTGTCATCGCTATGCCACGGTGATAGCTCACAATTTCTCAGGATACGATGGGCATTTTCTCCTCAGCTACTATATCTTCTTTTTCTTTGTGTTTCGTCAATAATATGTCAGTGATAACTTTTACTGACAATTAAGATAGGTCTGATTACAATCCAGTTTTACGACTTCAATAATGTTTATCATGGAAGCATACTTTTCGACATTCCCAATTTGTCCATGAATCGAGATATACACGAGTTTCTCACATAAATACCTTCTCTTAGAATTTGATATATCGGCCAATCGCTATATATTGGCCTATCCATTATACTGTATCAGCTGTTGAAGTAACCGAATGGTCTATCATTGTTTGCGGCTAACTGTTTCCGTAAGCTGGTTTGACTGGTCTTGTTGGATAATACTCTAAATGTGTATCAATCCGTGGACTTAGAGACCGGCTTGCGACAGCAAATGTAATTTGATTTGCAATATAGAATAATTTATTTTCTACAAATGCTCTCTTTGAAGTTGATAAAGAAGCCAACTTAAATGTTATTGTCACTAAGTATGAAATATATCTCTACTGAGTAATGTCAACGGAAACGCATACAATATGCTGAAAAATCAATGGGCTTCTTGGTTTCTAATTGGATTGTTTCTGTATGCTGTGTAAAGTAATCTTCTACCACTCACAGATAGCGCTTACCTTTATTCGAGGATCTAAGTCAATCTAACGCAAGTCGTCAAAGAGAGCGCCCACACTTTATTGTTTCATAGGTGTCCTCGACGTATTTGGGCGAAACTTCCTTGAAGGAGAATTGTCATATGATTAACACCAACTTTCCGCACAGCTGCTTAGCTGATACCAAACGTAGTTATTACTAAGATTTAAGAGGGTTTTCTTAATCACAAATGGACCACCTATTATCAATTTATGCAACTGTTTGAGTACATTATTTTTCGAGAGCATGGTTGCACTATTTGCCAGACCACCGGTACTGGGACTCCAGTATTTGAGATGGATAAACTACGTTCCTGATTAAGGAATGTAAAATGTGTATAAAATTTAATTTATGTTTTAGTAATGCCTGAGTGCATTTTACGAATCTGAGAATCGTATTTGCTAGATGATTGCATTCATGGTAATAGTGAGGAATATTCTTTTTGTTTCTCACACATGCAACACCTTGTGCGTTCTTCCACTCTACAATATGAATTAATCTTCCAAACATGTATGGAATGCTAAGCACAGTGATATGCTGCTATTATAATATCCATCATTCCTACTGTGGGCTTTTATTATACAATAATTTATTATACAATCGTTCATTGAATAATCTGTGTCATACCCTATTTTGGAGGAAATCTTTAATTGGGGATCATTTAAGTTTACGTTTTAAAGGCAAAACCTTGTCCCTCATCGAGCAAATACATTCTTTATACAGACACCCCAAATGTACATTAAAACGAGTGGAGATATATTTCTCACATATATGTAAGCGTATAGCTGTACATATGTGTACAAGCAGGTGGATCCATGACGTCACAAAGGCGTCAATGTTTCCAACTCTATATACTCCACTATATTACTATAATTTGGGATGAACGACGACACAGAAATCGGATTTCTTTGGAAGATTTCTTAGAATAAGTTATGAAATGTTGCTGATTGCATATACTGGAATGGTTATTTCACAGAATAAAATATGCTTCTTTGTCGATCTTATTTTTAGAATAAAGAGCTCCAGTCGGTCTTCTTAGCTTAAGTTATTCATGCCGACATTTAAATGAGATACGGTTGGTTTTAATTTGCATATTTAATTCGTGAAATGTTTTGAATGCCATTACAAAGGAGTATACGTGATATGTATAGTGCTGCAAATGTTGGGCAGCTTTATTCCATCTGCGTCATCTTTAGAATCATTATAAGATAGGACTCTTGGTCACAGGTCGCTTCACAAATGTCACTAATTATCTCAATAATTAATCAATTTAAGACGAAACATTCCAGATGTTTGCCACAAATACTTGAAATTGTATATCATTTGTATGCAGATTTCATGGATGCTTACGGCAACTATGAAACTGCAAACATAAGATCGACCATAGAGTTCCTAAATGGGTTTTTATTAAAGTTAATATGCACTTTGATGAAAGATACAAATTTATGAAGATACACGGGACTGGTTAATATAGACTGTATGCTTCAGAAATGTATAAATTGCTACATCCAAATAGTTAGTACCCACTCAAACATTATCAAGGATCTAGATGTTGTAGCTCTCTATCACACATAAATTCTCGAACCTCTAAGTTGTATATTGATCATCGAGCTAATATGACGATATGTAGACGACGAAGATTGCAAATCCCCTAACCTTGGCGTCATTATGATTACGACTCACATAAGATTATGATTACAAGTCCCCTAACCTTGGCGTCATTATGCTTATAACTCCCGTAACTTTATGATTAAATGTTCCCTAACCTTGGCGTCATTATGATTTTAAGTCCAATAACATTTGCGTCATTCTGATTGAAAGCCCCATAACTTTGGTTTCATTATGATCAAAAGTCCCTTAATATTGGCGTCATTATAATTATCAGCACCCTAACCTTGGTGTCACTGAGATTATAAGTACCTTAACTTTTGTGTCGTTATCATTATAAGTACCCTAACTTTGTTGTCATTACTATTAAAAATACCTATATTGTATAATTACAAGTCCCCTAAACTTGGCGTCATTGTGGTTATAAGTTCCCTAACATTGGTGTCATTATGATTAAAAGTCCCATAACATTGGCTTTATTATGATTGTAAGTCCCATAACTTTGGTGTCATTATGATTAAAAGTCCTATAATATTGGCGTCATTATAATGATAATAATAAGCACCCTAACCATGGTGTCATTATAATTACCACTCCCCTAACCTTGACGTCATTATGATTATAAGTCCCCTAAACTTGGTATAATTCTGATCATAAGTCCCCAACCTTGCCGTCCTTATAATTATAAGTCACATAACTTTGATGTCATTACAACTGCTAGTCCCAGACCATTGGCGTCATTATGATAATAAGCACCCTAAGCTTGGTGTCATTATGATTATAAGTCCCCTATCCTTGGTGTAATTATGATTAAAATTCCCATGACCTTGGTATCGTTGTCATTACAAATCCTCTAAGCTTGGTATCATTATGATTATAAGTCCCCTAACCTTGGTACCATCATGATTAAAAGTCCCATAACATTGGTGTCATTTTGATTGTAAGTCCCATAACTTTCGTCTCATTATGATTAAAAGTCCTATGATATTGGCGTCATTATGATTATAAGCACCCTAATTTAGGTCTCATTAAGATCATAAGTACCCTATCTTTTGTGTCATTTTAAGTCCCATGCCTTTAAATGTCCTTATGATTATACGTCCTACAGCATGGGCGTCATTATGATTATCAGCACCCTAACCTTGGTGTCAGCAAATTTTATTTGCAATGTTTATGTATAATCTATGTGCACAACATATGGAATATTGCCTCATATTAACTTGGGAAGAAAATACCACTACGAATTACGATCATGAATTTAGAATGATGAAATTGTTGTCATTAACAACAAGAAAATATTATGACATATGTATTACAAAATATAAAAATCGATACACAAATGCAGGCAAACACTTGCTAAGCATTATAGTATCAAATTATTTTCAGTTAATACAAAAGATAGTGTCGAGTAACGAAGTTCTCCTACATTTTATTTTATTAGGCGTTGTATTTTGATAGTCAACTCAGACATTAATCTCAACATTCGTGTGCCCTCTAATTTGTACTACATGCGTCATATGCTGATACAAAACGATCATCATTCGCATTCATTTATCAAGAAAAAAGCAAATATTCTCAAAGAAGTTATCAATCTGATGAATTGTTGTTATTTTAAACCAAACAACTAAATGTATGGCTTTTTTCTAATGCATACATCACATTGGTATATGGGAGTTGATTTAAAAGTATTCTTCAGTGCATCTACCTAGCATCACTCAATACAAATCCGGTGACTGGTAACATCGGTTTGGCCAGCGACTTGTTCACATGGACTTCAAGAACATCCCTTGGACTTTTGGGGGGGAGGGGTTGGGGGGGGGACAACCACATGACAATATTGGATGTGAGGCTGGTTACTAAGATATTTGCTGTTAGCTGCGGTGTAAGTTCGATTCCTGATAGATTATAGTGATGTCCATGTATATGGTGAGTAGTATACGGGGGCATAGTAGTGACAATGGGAAAATACATTACAGACCCCACTCCGGCACTATGGCGACAAGATTTATAGCGACAAATGGCACACCCTGGGGCACTATAGGGACAATGGGAATTTCGTATAGGGATAATAGGAATGGAACAGGTAGGGTGACGTCACGGTACTGGACACTTGCAACAATGTAGCAAGTGACTGACCTGAATACGCGCAGCTACTCTAGGTAGAGACAAACACAATAGAGACAGAGACATATACAACACATAGATAACACATATATAGGCAAGAAAGAATAAATATATTTTGCTTTTATGTTAACACCAGTTCGTTAACATAGAGAGCATCTCACTGATCATCTTCTTTTTCTTAAACTTTGTCTAACCTCTGGTCCATGAATGAGGACTCGCTTCAGACACCCCTGTCTATCCACATAGCATCTTCTTTTCCAAACAGTCGTCTCGGTGATCCGGATAATGGCCCATTTTGATTTAACATACATGGGTAAGTCCGTACGGAAAAACATCGACGATACGAAAGTAGAGGATTCAACGTTGGTCCACATCTTGTGATGACAACAGGTGAAGAGAATGAATTGAACCGAGTTTATTTATAGTGGAAGACCGGATCGAAACGGATTGAAATTGTTCACCAATCCCATCATGCGTTACAAAATTCAGTCACTTCGCGGAGTCTGTCTTCCAATCCGAAGAGAGCTACCTGTGACGTCACATTCACTATATAGGTGCGCTAGCGTCTGTGCGCAGTGAATCGATGCGACATTGTTTTGAGAGACATGACTGAAACTAAGAAGATATAAGGATTTTAAAAAAATATTTTGAAAAATTAAAGAATATTATGATGGAATATATAAAACACAAGGTATTAACCATAGTATAATATATAACTATTTAGAGAAAACTAATTATAAGAAAATATCTTCAAGTGATAATATGAACTGTGAGAAATTTATAACAGCAAATGAAATTTTAAATGCAATTAAAAGTTTAAAGAAAGGAAAATCACCTGGTTCGGATGGAATAACTAATGACTTTTATATTAAATTTAAAACTGAATTAGTTGACAATTTAGAGCTTCTATACAATAACATACTTCTTAAAGGAGAAATGCCAAAGAGTTTTAGGGAAGGGATAATTACCTTAATTTATAAGGGAAAGGGAGAGAGAGATAATATTAAAAACTGGAGACCAATTACACTACTGAATACTGATTATAAAATTTTTAGCAAAGTTATAACAAATAGAATAAGAAACTGTCTAACCAAAATAATTAACCTAAACCAAAGCTGTGAGGGCTTGGGAAGAAAAATAACAGATAATCTAATGTTAATGAATGCCATAATAGACCTTTTAAAAACTGAAAATGAAAAAGGAGTCATGTTTCTATTCGATCAAGAAAAAAGCATTTGATCGGATAGAGCATGACTTCATTTCTAAAACTCTAGAAAAATGTGGATTCGGTCCAAACATCATTAAATGGATTAAAGCGATGTACAAAAACATAACTTCAAACATAATTATCAATGGTGCAGTTACTAAAGAAATACAAATCAATAGGTCAGTCAGGCAAGGCTCTCCTCTATCTATGTAACTATATGATATAGCAATAGAAGCCTTGAATATAAATATCCAACACAACACTAACATTCAAGGAATTAGAATACCTAATATGGCGAATGACTTCAAAACTATACTACATGCTGATGATTGTACAAATTTTACCACAGATGAATTCTCTTTTAAACATCTACAAGACGACTTTGCACAATTTGGGAAAGTCTCTGGGTCCTTAATTAATCACGACAAAACACAAATTTTTTAATAGGAAACTGGAGAGGAAACCACCCTGGTCTCCCTCCAAATTTAATAAAAGAACAAGTAAAGCCTTAGGAATCTGTCTCGGAAAGAACTCTGTTCACAAAAACTATCGTGAACTAGTACTCAAGATTAATGAACATATCGAAACTTGGAGAGACACAAGAATAAACTTAGCAGACCGAATACAGGTTGCTAAAACCTATATGTATAGCCAATTAAACTATATACTGAATGTGGTACACCTCACTGAAGCTATGACTGGAAACATAGAGCGAATTATACTGAGCTTTATTTGGCAAGATAAAATACACTATTTAAAGAAAAATTATATATGCAGATCTAAAGAAAAAGGAGGACTAGCTTTGCCTAATCTAAGTATATATCAAAAATCATTAACTTTAAATAGATTCAAGAACTTAACTCATGAACCAAAACTCCCATGGGAATCATATACATATACTGGTCTAGTTATATTTTAAGTTTTAAAATAGATATTTATAAAAATAATAAACTAAGTAGACTATTACAACCACCGGGATATTTTAGAAGACTCAAAGAATTAATTTAAGTATACAGAGATATTTTTACACTTTGGAGTAATAATAACTATAACTATATATATATATATATATATATATATATATATATATATATATATATATATATATATACTGATTGATATTAAAACACAGGAGAAACATGAAATAGAATTTAGACTTCCTCATTTCAACTGGTCAGCCATTTGGAAGAATTGGGCAAGTATAGGAAGTGCCTCCATACAAAGCAGGCTCTTCCCATACTTGCACGACAAAGGTTGACTGCTGAAATGGCCTTTAAAAGACATCTAATATCAATAATACCCAAATGTAGACTATGTGATAAAAGTATAGATTCAAAGAA
This sequence comes from Megalonaias nervosa, assembly GCA_016617855.1. Taxonomy (NCBI): domain Eukaryota; kingdom Metazoa; phylum Mollusca; class Bivalvia; order Unionida; family Unionidae; genus Megalonaias; species Megalonaias nervosa. The sequence continues at coordinate 26,736 of JAECUM010016804.1, forward strand.
ACATTTGATTTTGCACTGTCCCAAACTAAATACTGAAAGATCAATAATAAAAAATAAAATTCGAAATATAAATAGCAATATAGACAACAAAGTCTTATATTCAGATGGCATAACTAATAAAGGAATATATAATGATATTATTAACTTTATCAATCAAATCATGAAAACAAAAATAGATTTTGATAACTGACCACGTTCTTTTTTTATTTCCCTTTTGGAAGACCTGTGAGATTCTTCACCACTAGCATTTAATACATGTACTCATATGACCTATATACAATACAACAATACAGAACTAGCCGACAAACGGAGAGATCCATTAGTGCGAGGCCTAAGCTTCGTGACTAACGTGAGGTAGTACGGCTCGCACCGGATCTCTCCAAGGCAGGTCTGATAAAGAACATTACGAAAGCAAATTACAAAGCATACATATACAGCTAATAAAGAAAAAAACTGCACACACACTAAATCTAACCTATATCTTTCTCACCTATCCTACTTCATCTTTTCAGCACACTAAATTTAAAATGGCGATAACAGACCGAGACATACGGTATATGACTGTATCACTCGAGTCGACTTGGGCCATAAGAATAAATAAATAAAAACTCAATATTTTGACCCATGGCGCCTGTCCTTACACAAACACAAGATATCATACAAAACAAATAGCACTAACATATAGCATACACAGGACACTATAGACCCCTGGCAAGGATCACTACATTTAAATAAAACTCGGAAACCAGCCAGGGTTAAGGAGTAATATAGCATTAGATTAGGGAAGGTGTATAAACCCTATATTCAAAACTATTAAAATTAAATTCAATAAAAAAAAAAACACAAACAACACCAACATAAATTGGGGAAACATATACATATAAAATCCTTTCAATTTAGACTCTAGGAGTTCCTCAAATGATGTTATTTTTGAGAGGAACAACACCAATAAAAACTAAGAAGACGATGAATTGGGGTGCACCGGCTTTGGAGACGAAAAGAGATGGCATAGTAGTGGCTACCAAAGTTAACACAGCGCTACTTCCAGAAGAGACCGATTTCAACTTGTATTAGTAGATTTTCTCTCTTCGCAAGAATTTGTTCCGGTACCAGTACCTGCACCACCTTCTCCTTCTTTACCACACGTCGAGGATTTTAAACAGAGACAGAAAGAAGAATTGGAGAAATTTTTACAACAGCAGAAAGAGGCAGAACAAGCATTTCTCCTTGAACAGCAACAGCGAAAAGAAGAAGAGGCAAAAAGAAAACGACAGGAAGAAGAAGCAGAGAAGAAACAAAGGTCTGGGAGAGAATGAGAATAGTGAACCTCAAACGGTAACGGTACTCCTGGACATTTTGGCAGAGTTAAGAAGTCTGAAACAAATGTATCAGACTTCTTTATTACGACCCAAGAGAAAAAGACTTTCCCGAGCCAAACAGCCCAACATGGTTACTGCACCTGAGATAGCACCCCTAGTGATTTCTACCAAATCATTGCCAGGAGCAAGTCCATAAGTTGGCCTTGGCCGTGGTAAAGGCTTAAGGCAGTTAAAGCTGATTGCTTCTCGTTCCTGAGTTTGGTTTTTGAAGAAAACAAACAAACAAAAAAAAAACAAACACCCAAAGGCCCTTTTCAGGGCCACTCACTTCTTTCGAAAAGATTTAGTATTCATTTTGCCAAAATCAATTAAAACTCAAAATCCCTTTTATTTTATTTTAACCCTATGATTTACGTGTGTGAGTGCATGAGTGTAGGTTCTTATTCTTCTAAAAAATCAAAACCAAGAGACACTTACTTTTTTCAGTCTGGTCTATTCTGGTACAAATTTTTATAAATCCAATTCACAACACAACACAACACTTTAATAAATGTTCATAAACTTCTTCTGTGTCTTTTTTCTCTCAATCTGTTTTTTGATTGTCTTCACTTTCACATGTTTTTCTTCCTCCTCTTCTTCTTCACTTTTTTCTCTTCTTTTCTTTTCTGTCTTCTCTTTCTGAACGTGTCGGGGTTCTTCCTTTGCTGGCAGTACCTCTTCTTCTTCCTCCTCCTCCTCCTCCTGTTGTTTCTTAGGGCAGTCTGAAGACCAACGTCCTTTCTCTTGACAATGATAACAAGTATCCTGGCTTTTGTCTCTTTTGACAGTGGTCTTGCTTTTTTGACGATCTGGACATTCTGTAGTCCAATGTCCGTTTTGCTGACAGCTATAGCAAGTATCTTGACTTTTATCTCGAAAGGAGGGAGAGTAGTCCCTCAGCTGGTCTGAAGAAAACTTTCGTATGACACCTCGCAAAGCTCTGATCAGAAGGTCGATCTCTGTGAGTTCTTCCATTGTGCTGGACGACTTGAGAGCGAAATGATTACTGAGAGGGAAGGCACCAGCCCTTTATATACAAGAGCCTGACATGCATATATAGAGGTCCATGGCGTTTCAAAAGTAGTCATCTGACTTTTTGCAGTCAAGATGAAACGATCGCATCATTTCGTGAAGAAAGGAGAAGAAAGTAAGAGGCAGAAACGTGATTTATCGCCTCGCACAGTAGCTGAAGTATTGGCTCAAATTCATGCCAGCGATTTTGAAGATGAGATGAGTGAGCCAGACTCCAGACCCAGAGAGTCTACACCAAGTCAAAGTCCATCACCATCAGTAAACCCTGAAAAGTACTTTCACATTCGAGAGACCGACAAATGCTCCTCTAGAAAATTTAGAACCACAGCCTACACGTACACGGTGACGTTTAATGATTTCAAGACAACGTACCGTTGGAGAAAGCAGAAGGGTTCATCACCGATGTGTGGGATTCTTTGTTAACCACACTGAAACAGTAATGTGAAGCCAAAGAAGACGATCGCTTGAGACTTTCCATTCATCACGACAGTTTGAAGTCCCCCGTTTGGATCGATTTTACCAGCCCGGCAGAATTGACACCTTCCAAAGTCATGGACAAGATTCAACACGTGCAACAATCCAACGACAAGTTTCACATCACCGACGGAAAAGCGACACTGGTCATGACTCACGTTTCTCTCCCCCAAGGGACCGGACGCAGAAAGGTATTCCTGGTAGACGACCTTGGCAGCATCAAGCGCAGCATTGTTCAAATTAACAACACTCAAGACCAGATGTGTTTAGTCCGTGCCATCATGCTGGGACAAGCGTATGTCGACAAGAACGATACAGCAGAATGGAAAAGAGCCTGCAAAACTTCAACGATCGGACCGAGCCAAACAACGAAGAGAAGCAGAACGCCTCTTACAGCAAGTGGGGATATCCAAAGACACTGCTTGTGGCATTCCTGAAATGCAAAAGTTGCAAGACGTCTTGGCTCCACGTTACACCTTGAAAGTGCACACTCACGAAGTGCGCGGACCTCTGTAGTTTCGAGGCAAAGATTTCAAAGACGGAAAATACATTTACTTCTATCATCACGATGAACATTTCGATGCCATTACCAGTATCACCTCATTCCTGTCATACAGCTATTACTGTAAGAAATGTGACTATGGCTATAAAATTCGAGAGCAACACAAACATTGTGGATGGAAATGCTGCTGATGTTTAGCCTCTAAGCCCTGTCTGAACGAAGGACAAGAACGAGTGCATTGCTCTGCCTGTCAGCGCACGTTTGTCAGCCCTGCCTGTTACCAATAACATCTAAAGATGCAAGGTTCACAGCGGAAAAGTGCTTGTCAACTCCTGAGATTGTGCCCTACTTGTGGACAAGGCATACGTACCAACAGTGCCAAGGCGCACGTCTGTTCAGGAAAGAAGCGATGTCACATTTGTCACCAAATCGTGGACCTGGAACACCAATGCTACATTCAAAAATACCAATTGAAACAACTGATTCTGCATAGATATCATAATCAGAATAAATATTATAATCAGAATGTACCGCCGGTAAATACATACATGAGAACGATAGTTTTCTTCCACTCTGGTCCATTCTGACCTCAATAGCAATTACTATCACGTGTTCTATACAATTCTGGTCCATTCTGAGTGCAATGGAAAATTACTGGGCTAGTTCAGAATTAATATTATAATCAGATTCAGGAATATTTTATTCTTCAGAAATATTTTTATTTTTATTCTGCAGAAATAATTTTATTTTCATTCTTCAGAAATATTTTTATTCTCATAAATATTTTTATTCTCAGAAATGTTATTTTCATTCTCAGGAAGGTTTTTATTTTTATTCTTCAGAAATATTTTTATTTTTATTCTCAGAAATATTTCTATTTTAAATCCCATAAATATTTTTATTTTTATTCTGCAGAAATATTTCTATTTTTATTCTGCAGAAATTTTTTTATTTTTATTCTTCAGAAATATTTTTACTTTTATTCGTCAGAAATATTTTTGTTCTGCAGAAATATTTTTATTTTTATTCTGCATAAATATTTTATTCAGAAATATTTTTGCTTTTATTTTCAGAAATATTTTTATTTTTATTCAGTGTCCATCGCATTTTTCGAGATTCGAACATGTGAAGTAGTTTCCACTGGTCGAACCGTAAGAGGACGCATTAACCCCACGACTACCGAACTCGTACAGATATACAGCTGAATTTAGATCTATAACTATTCTCCACCACATTCACTGGTGACAGCGCTTTTATGCTCTGGTTGTTTCCGATCGTGCATAAATCTTTTCAGCTGTCGCACACGTGAACTTACAATATTTTTTGTTTCGTATTCGCGTGATAACTCTGATCTAACTTTCTCAATCGCGTTTGCGATTGAAACAAATTTTTCAAATATCCTCATCATAGACATAAAGTAGAGACTGTTTCTTGGCTTGCTGTAGCAATTTAATAAATCTGTATTCAACTGCTATTGTATATCTTCTATTGAATCTCCGTTCCTCTAGCGTTTCAAAATCATTTGTGATTTTTTCAGGATCCAATTGATGAGGTAATTCTATATCCTCATGACATAATTTTTTAATCTCAGAAATAATTGAATTAATATTTTCCAAATTCATCATATAAGAAATACTTGTTTAAAATTAGAACAAAAATTAAACAGTAGGAATGTGATGAGCGATTACCATTCCATGAGTTCACTTCATTTGCAATTATTTGCCGTTGCATGGGGTTCCTTCATTTGCTAGTATTTGAGTTCTATGGGGTCCCGTCGTCATTTGCCTGTATTTTTTTTTCTGGCTGACAGTCTTTTTATTGGGCACACTTCATGAGGCTCTGGCTGACAGTTTTTTTATTTGGGCACCCTTCATGAGGCTTTTATTTCTAGCTGACATTCTTTCTGAATGTCTTTTTATGGGGCACCCTTCTTGAAGCTTTTTTCATTCTGGCTGATATTCTTTCTGAATGGCTTTTTTTTTTGGGGGGGCACCCTTCCTAAAGCTTTTTCTTTCTGCCTGACATTCTTTCTGAATGTCATTTTATGGGACACCACCCCCAAGCCCCCTACAGCTGGTTAAATTCTATCTGAACGCCTTTTTATGTGATATTTGGGAATCCAAACATAGCTCACTTAAGAGACGCTGCTTATTTTTCTCTTTTTTCTTAACTATTATCCCAGACAAAATCGGGGGAGGTCAAGAATCCTGACAAAGTCAGAAATACAAGGATAACGTTTTTTGAAAAACACAAAAACAGCACAAAAATATTTATAAACGTAATTTATTATAAACGAGACTACTGCTTAATTCCTCTATCGGAGAAACTTTGCTTGACAGAGTTATCTCCCTTCATCTTGCAAACAAAATTCAAAGAGTTAAAGTGGATTCAACATCTGTCAGGATAAGTTGAAACAGTATTCGCTGATTATATTTCATTGAAAATGCCGATCTGTATATTTTATTTGCGACATGGTGTATTGAACACCTATGAATATCTAAATATTTGCCAGCTGCATATGTTGATGGAAATTCTTTTCTTCGCCAGTCTCCATGTTCACAGATATAACCGCTCTTAGGCGTTTATCATGGTTCCCACTTTTTCCAAATTTGCAATTCTTACTTTGTGTAATAGACAGCAAATTACTTAAAGAGTTATGTTTCGGATTTGAATCAATATGATCGATCACAAGTCCATCTTCGATTAGTCCGTGAAAACATTCATACATAAATTTATGACACAAATATACTTATCCCAACAGTAAATCTGAGATAACCAGTTTTATCAACAGAACCGACTGTTTTTAGTCGACAGTTTCTGATTACACCATCACGAGAAGCCTCATATTCCTTGATGAGGGGATCCTTCACAAGTTCATCTTGCTCCAGTTATATAATAATATTATTTTTTTAAATTATTATTGCATTGTTAGCGTTAGCGTGAAAATCTGGCGAGATAGTCATCGGCCCTCTTTATGCCAGCAACGTTGTTGCAGGCGTTATTTTTTATCATAATACAGTTTCAGCTCTCTGTATTTTTACCACCAAATTCTACACACAGCTGCACTTCTCCTCTAATCCCAACACCACATTTCAAACACGGTTTTGGTCCTAGACTTCCGCGACGCACACTTTGCATCTGACATCCACAGAATTTATTTACGCAAGCCCTGTTACAAGGAATTAGAGAACCAATCATCAATGATTTATATTTATTCGCTGATTGAATCATTATATATATATATATATATATATATATATATATATATATATATATATATATATATATATATATATATATATATATATAATTGATCTTCAATTTAAATATATATTTGCCTTAATTATATATGGAGGAATTTACGAGATTATCTGCGATTAAGCCCTCTAAAGCCAGATTTGATCTTGACAGAATAACCCCTGAATTCTCGAGGCGAGCTCTGGTTGATTTAACAAATAAAACTATAAATAATCGTATCCGTGAACCCAAGTGAGAATTTCGCAATGATTACGCGGCTCATGCGTGGTCAACATTTAGAATTATGCAAGACGTCGACGCTACAATGAATGACAAGTGAGCAAGGACAATTATTAATTATCTTGACTTTGAACAAAAATATACTTTAGAATAAAATTTATTGCAGAAGTAGACGACACATGGATTATCAGTGACAAATGTGACCCTGTTCGATTTCACCCCAGTGAAAATATTGTCACGTTAAATAAAAATTCAACGCCAGGAATACTGACTTTAATAGACAGACCTTATTAAGGACGAGCATATCCTGTGACGGCAATTGTTTATGCGATATATCAGCTTAATGATAAACCTAACGTCGATGCTTGCTTGAATTGTGTTTGCTGAACGAGTTGCAGAACACTTCACAAACGCGAAACGAGCAAACGGTTTAACCGATCTAAGACGTAAAAAAATTAATGAGTGGGCAGAAACAGTTAGAGATACCGGAGCGTCTATCAAAGACGTTGCTGAACTGGAAAAATGTAAGATTTCTAATAAGGGTGAAGACACTAAGCGGAAAGATTTTGTACGAATCGAAATAGTAAAAAATGGAGCTTCGATTGAGATTACTGTTCATAACGCACTCGCGTGGACTTCAGACATAATAATATTTCCTCAAGATCGAACTGTTAAATTCTATAAAGGTGATATGTTCGATTTCATCACCAATATCAGTAAGAGTAACCCTGTATCCGTGTGGCTGTGTCACAGTTCAGAATCTATGAACTATGATCAGCTCGTACGGCCTCATGGAGATACTTATCGTACAAAATCTCTTCACGAGGAAATGAAAAATCTTGCGTTGAAATACACGAACGATACTGAACGACTACCCAGTAATTGTTCTACCGTTCCGCCAGTCGCTGCCCACGCTGCTCAGAAGGAAAATTCGTGGAATCCAACACGATTGGAATTTCTTGAAGATGTCCAACGCAGTTGTATCGAAATCAGACACGTCGGATTATGAAATACTAAATACGATTTTAAAGATGTTATCTCGGTTGATATGGTTGAATGTTATCATGGAAGTTTTCTTGGAGCGGGTGAGTGTTCTGAGTATTTCAAGCAATTTGGACATCCAACACACGAGATGACCAGAGCTGCGATAAAGGGACCCTTACCAGAATTTGACTTAACTGGATTTGCATGCATTAAGTCATTCCAGTTTGCATAGAAAACCCTTCATCCGGCTGTCTCTGTTTGGTTTGGAAAACATTTTAGCGAACGTGGTTAGACTCCAATAGTTTTATTTAGATGTATGCTTGATGTAAAATTATTGATATTGTGGGCTGTAAGTGAAGCATTTATATCATATCATCCGCAGAAACAAGTTTAGTTACCACAACAGAAGAAATGTGATGAAAATCCAGACGATACAGATCTCGATAATAAACTCGCAAAAGACCTTGGCAAAAAAATAATTGGTAAATTCACGCATGGTGGATCATATGGTCATAAATGACATTGTACAAGATTAATTATAGACGATGCTGAACTCGATTTTGTAACTGCTGATACAACGGAGAGAAACACATTTATAAGTCGGAATAATGTTAACTTATCGGACGGAACTAAATTAGGTACAATTGCATGCTACACTGATGGTGACTCTCCACAGTTTACTCATTTAAGATCTTCGTTTCTGGCGCATGTTTCGATAAATGTATTATCGATGAGAAACAGATTTTCTAATACCGCTGTCATTGTCTCCACGGATTCATTTTATATTAATAAAAGATAGGCACGATTACTAAACCAATTACATATCGGCGCTGCTGCATCATGGGGCGAATAGGGAATAAAGTCAGAAAAAAATTCTGTTATTCTGAACCCACCGACGTTGAATCTAAGGAAACATATTATAAAAATTAACAGATGTCAAAACTTTCATTGGCACCATCGGTATATGATCCTGTGGCCAAACATAAGACTGTTTATCTCAATGGATCTGGAGGTTCTGGTAAAACAACACGTGCGATTGTATTATTTCGGAATTTTGATGTGGTTATTTTGACGCCCACACATAGACTCGCCAGAGAAATGAACGAACGAGGAGTTAAATCTCATACTTATCACAGATTATTCCGATGGAAGGGAGATGCATGGACTCCTGAGCGAATGGGCGAGAAATATATTCCTAAGATCATTATCTGTGATGAGATATGCACGGTGTCGCTAGATGTATTAAAAATGATTCTTGATTGGTTGTTGATAAATAAAATTCTGCTGTTATCATGTGTGTCGACCATAGTCAACCACCACCCTTTCTTGGGCCATCTCCGCGTGGATGGCTGAAAAAATTCGTAGATTATTATGAGGAAATAACTGATGCTCATGGAGCTATTGATGAACCGCTGAGAGAGTTTAAGAAGTTAATCAGACTGCAGCCAGATAGGATTCAATGTGAAATAATGCGTGAAGTAATTCCAGTGACTACGATGAATGATTTTTGGAATTTATGGAGGCCTGCTGATTTAAGAGTTGCAAGTCGGAAGATAGTTTGTGATTCACTTCAGCAACAATTATTTCTGTTACATAAAGAGAAGTTTTCAGATCTACCTGTGTCATTGTGTTATCAACCAGCAAACACACGCAAACAAAACATTGAAGCTGAGATTCCTGGAATTAATGAGAACCAAAACCTCGTCCTTAATGATATTGTTGTTGCTCCTGTGAGTGCTGTTGAGAGCCCGTTAACGATGGACAAATCTCCATGGACTCTGGGGTATGCTATAACGATTCGTTCGTCACAAGGATTAACTATTTCTGATACAAATATCTGGATTGTGGATGATCGGATCGAATGGTCAAATTTAGTTTATCAAGCGGTGTCGAGAGTTAGAAGAATGTCTCAGCTACGGAGGTTTATCATAGACTGCACAATGACTCAGGAAACATGTGCTAGCAACTGCGATGATATAGTAACGAAACATTAGCTGGTTATCAGCGATCTGACAAAAAAAGTAAGCGTGACTTTGATTTTGATACTCAATTTATCATGACGCTTAAGCAACAACAAAATAATCATTGTGCGAGCTGTAACACAGCAATGTTGTGGCAGTATTCTTCTAATTACACACGACAATTTACCGTGGATAGAATTAATAGTAGTCTCGGTCATACACGGGAAAATGTGATGTTCACCTGTCTTGAATATAATCGACGTAAGGGTGCTGGTGTCCTGCTTTCACAGAAGAAAAGGCGGTGGTAATTATGTATCTTCGGGAATTACTTGCCATTGTTCACGTACAAATCCAGGCTGAGGAGCAGCTGAATCTAGTCTGTAAATTGCAGGTGTACCTGTCGATCTTACCACGCTGGAAATTGTGTGGTCACACTCCAAATAGGATCAGTTGCTCTTTTTTTTATCCCTTTCATGTTCACCAGGTTCATATAAATATCTAACAGTCACATTACCTACTACTGGTTGTTTTGAGAAAGAGTCACGTCTTTATATTGGCATGTGTTTTTTGTGATCGCGCTGATGGGTTTCATAGAAGTTGCACGAGTAATTTCATTATTTAACGCAGCTATCACACTTGGTAGTCTTGCAACCCATTCACGAGATCTTTTGTCTTTCTGAACTTTATTTAGAGATATTTCCTGCGCATACTGATATCCAAACAATCGCTCAGCAAGTGCTTGATTAAATCGCTCAACAATTGCCTGATCGCGATGAATTGCTGTGTGTCTTCCTCTGATTTTGACGTTATGTTCTTTCATCATCCACGTTATTGCACCAAGAAATTCTTTGTCTGGATCAACATGTAGTAGCTGTGGCCGTCGCAAGGGTCCTCTTTGATAAATTCGTTCAAAAGCAGATGCAACTTTAGTTACTGTTTTTGTTGATAGTGGTTTAGTTTCTTTATATCTACTTACAACGTCAACGACATTTAACGCGTATTTGTATGTGCGTTATTGACATCTACCTATTTTAATAGTATCATGCGGTAAAAACAAAATATCTGATTGATGAACTTCATTGGGAGCGCTGACATCAAAATATGCGTACTGAATTTTTTTAGGTGATGGTAGATAATTTGCCATATTGCCTATCGTGCCAACCAATTTGTAGCAACAGATCATGTGACATTCGCTGCATCAGCAAGTTTACTAATCGCTGCTCTATCCATCCAATATCCTCTTGGGCTATAATAAATCGATTCCATTATAATAGTTATCTATGATTAATTACCAGCCCTTAGCTCTAGTTTACCTTTCATCGCAGATCTTACCAGCCAGTTAGCTAATGATTCTCTGAGAGTTTTAGTTTTTACAGATTTTAACGTGTGTATCAACTTCACATCTGCAATATGTCGTTCTTGTAGATCTGGATTTTTATACGCGATATCATGAACATGGCACGCTTAATCAATCGCATTACTGGATACTCTCCAGGTCTTGGTTGGTCTCGTTCGCCAAGTCGGATATCACGTCGGGTTCCAGGACCACAATAATTATATCCAGGAAGATGTTTTTCTCCTGGGTATTTAGCCCATGGAGTCCCTGGTAATTTTCACAGTGAAGCAGTGATATCGCCACCTTTCTTCGTACGAGACGAAATAAATCTGTATTTGCTTGTACCACATTTCGCACACTTACCTGCAAGCGCATGCTTTTTATTTTTTGTTATTATTGTTGTTAATCCACTGGTGAGGGCGGGTGCTCTGCATCGAACACAATATATTCATATTATTTATTATATTTCTACGACATGGATATCATTGACTTCTCAGCAACACGAAAGCAAGAGCCAATCAAGCATCATACAGGGCTACCAAATTCTATCAGAGCAATTATCATAGGTCCATCTGGGTCTGATAAGACGCAAATGATGCTTAATCTGATAATGAGATGGCTCAAGTGGGATAAGTTGTATTTAGTGGCACCATCTGTAGATGATCAGCTATGCTACGACGTGCATAAAGATTTTAATGAAGAAGAGAAGTCATTGAATGAAGACGGTAATGATATTATTGGTTTTTTTCACCGATTTTGATGAAGCTCTATCTGTGAATGATCTCGATGGATTTATTAATAATCTCGTAGTGTACGATGATGCGATGCTGGACAAACAATCAAACCCGGCTCGGATATTTTCCCGAGGTAGACACAAAAGTATTGACGTTATTTATGTTACTCAGCGATATACTCAAATACCTAAAGTTATCAGAGATAAGTTCAATTTTCTGGTTGTCTTTATTGGAGTTGGTACCCACACAATAAGAAACATCCACCAGATTTGGTGTTCAGAGGATATGGATATGATTAAATTCAGAAACTTCTTTACAATAGCGCAAACTACCCCACACGGATTTATCATGATAAATTTACATGATCCTCGGTCGCGATATCGTATAGGTCTCGATACAAATTTTGGTTGAGAGACACAGCAGCAGAGAGGGCGACGACAAGCATTGAGTGTCCGGGTAGTTAGTCGAACATGCATAAAAAACAAAAACACAAACGTCAAAAGATAAAATAACAAAATGAGCTAACCCAATTAGAGACGCTTCGGTCGGTTAGAGGCTTCGGTTTAACGTTATTGACCTTGTATTTTCATTTTTGTAGCAAACTTCATTTTCGCGAAATAACCCTCCTAAAAATGTTGTAGGATTCGCCATCCCTTGCTCTTTCTGGAAACATGTTATTACTCTAGGTGTTGTCACAATGCCACGTATAATACTTATTTCCTCCAAGTAAACAATACATTCGTTTATGTAGATACCATGAAGAGGTAGCAAAAGATATCATTGAATCTCGATTCCCATACATAACTCTGTTCTTTTTCATTTCTTTTTGATCGGTTCTACGTGGCCATTCCGCACCACCAGTGTATTATCATCACGTCTAAAGAAATAAGTCAGGAAACCTTTTACACTAGGCTCACGTGTTTCACCTACACTCGATTGTGTCGTTTGAGTCGGTCTTTGTCATCTCAGTGAGTTTTCGGAAATCAAGGTACAAACAAATTAAGCAATGTTTGTTCTGGATATAACTACCAGAGAACACCATGCACTATAATCATCTCCTCACCATGTCTAGATATCTAATATTAAACGTTCTCTGACTCTTGTTTATAGTGATATAAATGTATCCCGAATGGCTATTATGAAGACATCTGTCCATCTCATTTGATTCAAAGATGCTCCTGGAGTCAAGCAAAAGCCGTTTAATTCATGCAAGTTTCCTACTCTTGGGGAAAGTAAATAAGACTCTGATGGCGGCGCAGAAATAACATCTACACACAGCCTATAACTTAACCTACTGGACCATGTCTACAATCTATCTTCCAGAGTCATACTCAGTCGAATTCTTAATATTGAGATAACTAATGTTACTAAATCTCTACTGAAGCCGATGTATAAGGATCTCCAGTTGTCATACCCTTCTTTAAGTGTACATCATATTCGCAAGGTTTAGCAACTTTGTACATGCATCTGCCTGATGTACACAGTAAAATCAGATTGCGGGAAGCAAACTCTGCTTGGAATTCCAAACAATCCGTGGGTCAAATTTCCTAATAACCGTCATCCGCTGTCAAGGAATGAGGAGTAATTTACTTTACTACCAATTTTCAAACCATTTCGGTATACCATTATCTTCTCTCACTCATGTTACCCAAGATTATGGACTCACTTCCTTTACTGACAGCAATAGGTTCTTATGTCCTTGACAATTCAATACCCTTTCAATGGAGTTATTGTCCGCAGGAATTTCCATCCAAATATTATTTACTGTGACAGCCTGCGCACTACCCGGAATTCTTCAGCCACTGTCAAACTACCGAATGAAATAAACATGTTTTCCATCCTACTACATAATCATACCGTGTACTGCCACTATGTTGCATGCCTTGCAGCATTGAAGGGGCAACCCTTTCAACACGAGTTGGTGTAAAGTAATTCAAACATTAGGGTTATCATTCTATTAGTATATCCTCCACTCCCAGATTTAGAGTCTGCATGGTACATTACTTTAATACCATACAATATTACAGGCTCCACTGCAGTTTTATAACGAAATGGTTTGACTTTATATCCCAGTCCTGTTACGTCCTATGAGCTGCCTTATATTCAAATATCACATGTATTTTAGCAGCCATTAGATGCCACTCTTGAATGGACGCATTCATTTTCACAGTTTAATAAATAGTTTAATAAATAGTTGTGTCCCATCTCATTACAACTAAAACAAAATGCTTAAATATAGTCCAAATGCTCCTGTTGAGTCTCTTTGCAATTGTGACATGGCAAAAAGATTAAGAATTGGCACTTTCCTTTAGACTTTGACAGATTAGTGTTTAAAGGTTTTTAGGCATCCATGTCGATGTCATCTCATTATCCTGTCATCTTTTGACGAATTATATTTCACATTTCCTATAGTTATTTGACCTTCTGCTCTCAGATGACTCGTTAAAATGTTGAACTAACTATCTGGCGTTTGGCGTAAAGTACTATCTAGCGCTTTGCAGAAAGTTATGCCGATATGTTACTAATTCTCTCGTTGTTTCTATACCAGTCTCGCATAAATTCTAATTATCTCATTGTCTACAGCCATTCTTGGACTTTTGCATCTACCTCAGACCTGGTGCCGTTAATTACTTAATGCTACGTATTAGTCTCACCACCAATAATTGACTTAAATAATAGGAAATATATAGTAAATGTAATCCTAAATAACCTCCAAACTTTCATTATGATTTATGTCAAATTTAGACGCCTTTGATTTATATAAGTATGTCCTTAGAAATGTCGTCCATTCCGAAACATTACATTACATTCTCTTACTTCAATACGTCAGACGGAGTTTTTAATATGCCCTCCATTATGTTTCATTAGATTACATTTTCTTATATAAATACATGAGACGGGATTTCAGTCCCTTTTTGGAACTCCCAATACCATTTAAATTATAAATTTCATTTCGAGAAGAGCACCGACTACAGGAAAACGAATTACACGGCACCAAATGATGAACTGTCTAATAAAGCTACAATTTAAAAATATTTACTTCCAGGGAGAAAAAGAGATACATTTCATTCTCATTTTAAAACAAAAGCCGCCAATTTACATTACGCATTATATTTCATCATCAAAATTTTATTGGTAGCTCTTAAAACTGATCATTGACCTGTTAACCTTAGTAGTGAAGACTAGTTGGATATACTCTATTTTGAAGGTAGATAATTAGAGGCTTAATACTACTATATGTCCATGCCAGAAATAATGCCTGCCTTCAGCAAAGTTTCTTCATTATAATAGAATGGTGTGTAATAGGTTTAAAATAGTTAGATATAGCTAGTTTGACTGTCAATTTTGTACACAAATTGCATCAGCTATGCCGTTCTCAGCCTATCCGGTTGTATATTTTAAATGACTGTTCAAACGCCTTTAAAATTAAAAGCAATACGGTTTTGCATAACAGATGGATAAGTACGATTACACGTAGAAAACTTATGATTTGGGGAATATAATGTGGATTGCAGTAACCTAAATTTGAAATAGTGCGCCCTCCTCAGGCTCCAGACCGCTCCGGTGGCCTAGTGGTTAGAACGTTCCGCCTCGGATGCTGGAGATCGCGGGTTAGAACCCAGGCCGAGTCATACCAAAGACTTATAAAAATGGTACTTAGAGCCGGCCTGGTGTCACAGTAATGTGACTGGGTGGGACATGATGCTACATGTCTGCGGCATGTTTCCCCAGTTCTAGACATACTATAAACTGCCACATTGCATCATCGTAGCGATATGACTGAAAAAAATTTAAGGCTACGTTTAAAATCCAAATTACACACACACACACACACACACACACACACACACACACACACACCTCAGGCTCAATGCCCTTATTAATTCATATACACAGTACAACTGAGGGTACGTTCATTGTACAAGTTCCAATTATCTGTCTCTTAAGGTTGACTTTAATATATCTATTGGGTGATATTTACCAAATATCATTTAGTTTACTTTCGTTACAATGTTTAATGAGCATTCTTTTTTGTAAACAGAGGTAAGTCTTGGAATGTTAAAAAATTGTGCATTTATTTCGGATTCTCATTTGCAATGAGGAGTAGGCGGGACTAAATTTCTTGCAACAACTAGAGTAAAATTAGATTGGTTGACATTGCGGAATATTTTATTCGAAATTTTCTCTTTTGTGTGAGCGGTCAATTATCTCAGTGTTACTCCTCCGTACTATCACCTAGCTTAAATATATGTTGTTATGTATATTTAATTGTTTGTTTGTTAGTTTAATTTATTTTATTTCATTATATGCTATTGTAATGTAACATTGTTTGCTGGACTTGACCTTGTCCAAAATTGAGTTCATTTCTGCTTGACCTGATTGACATTTTTATTTCGTTTATGTAAACAACTAATACTAGCTTCATTATTATATATCTGTATGAGCTTGATATCGGGATTATTATTCAGGTAAACAAGATGGAGTAAATACGTAGATTTGGATCGGGTTTTGGAGTTTCCTAAGTGAATTTTACAGGTTATTGTGTTGTAAATAAACAAGGCTCAATAGATCATTCTAGAAGGTTATTTTCCATCAGGTAATGGTTTTTAAAAAAAAAAAAACAATGCTAATTGTGATCTGAGGTCAAGTAGAGAAATATATAATTTTGCGATTGTGAGGATTTGGTTAGTCGTGCTTTAACATCTAGTGCCTTCAAGTTGTATTATGTTGTGAACAGTTTGGGTTGAATTTTATTTTCTTCGAATTATTGAATTCAAGTGATTGTTTTCTCTGGAAATACAAACGTGCACTGCTAAAATTCTTGGATTAAGACATTCACTGGAATTTATATTGAATTCAAACCTACAATTATATTTCTGTGATTCAGCAAAAGACCGTTGACACATCAACACCTTAATAGCTATAACAGACTCCTCATCGCCTTAAATTTTGGATCTCTTTGGGACTTGTACTGAATTTTATTGAGGACTTTATATTATTAAGACTTGTGCCTGTAATTCTTTGATTATTTTGGGATTTAATTTGCAATGCCGTAAGTTCTTTTTTCTAATTTTCAATTTGTATTCTAGGGAAACAAATTATTTATTAAATTTTATACAGCTTGTTGTCTTTCACTCTTTTCTGTTACTAATTTTAAGAGCATATATATATATATATATATATATATATATATATATATATATATATATATATATGAACCCCTGGATGAATGTTCCTTTCACGTACAAATTTTCTGCATTGATCTCAACAGTTTACATGACCCAGAATCAAGTCCCTTGGTTTTGTGGATTGAATAAACCCCGAGTTCCGCGTTAATTTCAGTGTCATATATAAATTTGAAGGTATTTTAAATCAGAAACTGGTACTCAATTGCGATACACTCACTCACACACACACACACACACACGTGTGTGTGTGTGTGTGTGTGTGTGTGTGTGTGTGTGTGTGTGTGTTAAATGTTATTAATTCCGATCATATGTACTGTTTTGGAGTTATTTCAGATTATAATGTTTCTTTGTGCAAGATTGTATTTTCTATATTAAACCTCGTATTTATGATTCATTATCTACATCTTAAAAGCTACGTTGCGGATCAAAATACCTGTTCTGAAATGTAATTTTTACTTACCCCTTTTAATTTATGCAGTAAAGCAGTGTGAACTATCCTCTCTGTGAATTCGTCACGCTTGATATACAATATGGCGGAAAGAGTTTACCCCTGTAATTATAGTTTTATCAGTATTGTGGCTAGTGTTGATAGATGCACTCAGATTAATATTCTATGTCGAAAAATATAACCAATTGTGAGGTTTTGGTTGTGGGGGATTGGGGGTGGGGTGCCTTCAATATTTATTTAAATTATTGTAGAAGTCCCACCCAGGCTCGAGTTTGGTTGGAAGTTGATTTAGTGACAGTTAGATATACAGCTCCGAGCCCCCAGTCAGCAATGCCGACGGTTAAATGAATAAAGATACAAAAAAGGGTGAAGTTCAATAATGACAATTTAATAACAGTTAAAGATCAATAGTTCGAATTTCCCAAATACAATTCCTCCGCTCGACCCTTTTCTAGCCTATCGCATCATTTGATTCGTAGTGTGAGAGATTTCCACCTGTCCTTGTGTACTACTCATCTGTGTACTCCTCTCTATCTCCTAATTCCCTCTCGTCCTCCCTGACTCCCTCCAAGTTCCTTCTCCTCCTCCTTCTCTATTTCCTCCTCCAGACCACTTTCCTCCTCCTCCCCTTCTATCCCTCTTTCTATGTCGACTGCACGTTGTCGACTCCGACTGCACTGTCAGTCTCACTTCCGTCTCCCCCTTAGAGACTCGGGACTACTAACTTGCACCGGAAGTTCTGTCCCCGAAAAGCTTCCTGTGAAAACACAAGGATGGTACAATATTTTCCTCAGCGCTCACATCTCACACTACACGCAGCCTATCATCAGATAAGGCTATTAAATTTCACCGGCCACGCATTCATTCACACCGAAATACGCATACATTCTTCTATGGTAAAACACAACATAATAACACAACATGATGAAAGCATGGTATTAATTACTCTTATACATACAACAATAAATTGCTTCACATCAGTACATCCTCATAATTCCATTACACCAACCAATAAACAACAATCAGACGCATATCTTTACATCACAGCTCATACCAAATATACAATTTTCAAATATCCATGCTCTGATATATTCACACATCTATCGTAACTAATCGTACATAAATCAATCATTTTCCTAAACTCCAATTCAAACATGCGTAAACTCTAACATAACGCATTACTAAAGGTACTGGTTACTACGAAGTAACCTACCAGCGAATTACAATATTAATTCTGACGAACTAGCAATCTACATAATTCTCTACGTAAACTCAAATTCATGTCTCAAATACGCTTATACATGAAACACTACAAGGTAGTTCTACATACTAAAACAATCCCAGTAATTAAGTATACATGCTACATATACTTACAATTATGACGCCGTAATGTTTTGCAAAAATCGAGCAAATAGCTTACTGACCTTGTCGAAGCTTTTCCTTGTCTTACAATTCTGGTCCTAAGATTCCCGACAAATTACGAGTGGCTTCTCTCGGAGTATCCTTTCGCTTAAACCCGCTTGATCTGCTTCTCATAATCTGCCCAGGTATACTGATAAATTTACTGCACGTTTAAGCTAAAATTTCGATCTAAGATTTACTCCCACCCCCTATCTTAATTCCGATTGGATGTCGCTGTGGACGGTCCCAATCAAACTTACTGACAATGTCTTCTCGCTTGTCTGTCTACGTGGCGGGTGAGAACACGCCCCGTTCACCCTACGGGCTTCCCTTTGATCCCTGGACCCATGTTTTAACGTCTGGGTGTGAGGACGACAAGCCCTTTGACTGGCGGCTATTCTATGATCTGGGTGGCTGGCGACTTGCATACTCAATTAACACTACTTGCGGCTATGTTTACACATCAAACGCGGTCATAATATATCCAACTTTTATACATTTCCTGATACCTGGACTGCGAAACGTGACACCACCCCACCCCCCACGCTTGAGAATAAAATCGGGATTTTATTCCCCCATAATTGCTCCAAATGCAAATGTGCATTACTACGCGCAACAACAGAACAAAATACTAACGACGCTACATGCTAACTACGGACACGAATGCACGCACAACATACGGTTATTTACTGCGCGATCTATGTCATTTCAGCGCTTCGGCTCATGAAATCGGCGCCTACATTCTCGGTTCCTTTCACGTATCTTATCCGCATCTGATACTTCTCTAAGAACAGCGACCAACGCATCAAGCGTCCATTGGACAATTTCGCCTGTGCGAGATAGGCGAGGGGTTGGTGGTCGGTCTCCAATATGAACTTCCGCCCGTATAAGTACCGCTCGAACCGTGATATTCCGAACACGATTCCGAGGCATTCCCTCTCCGATACGGAGTAGTTCTTCTCGGCAGCAGACAGTTTCCGGCTGGCGTACGCGACTGGGAAAAGAGTCCCCTCGTGCTCTTGCGGTAGTACTGCTCCTAGGTCGGTGTCACACGCGTCAGTGCGCTGGACGAAGTCTTTGGACAGATCCGGTAGACGGACAACAGCGTCGGATGTCAGCCTATCCTTCAGCGTTAGGAAAGCTTGCTCACACGCATCCGTCCAAATAACTTTACTCGGGGCCCGTTTCCTGGTCAGGTCAGACAACGGTCCCGCAATTGCACTGAAATTGGCCACATACCTCCGGTAATACCCGGCCAATCCCAGGAATGACCTCACCTCAGTTTTCGTGGTGGGGCGTACAGCGTTTCCCAGCTGCTCCACCTTCGACCTCTCTGGGGACAGCGTGCCTTGACTCAGGGTGTGTCCCAAATAGTCCAACGTCCGGAACCCAAGGTGGCATTTGGAAGGGCGAGCAGTCAACCCCACTTGACGTAGCCGTTCCAGAACGTCTGCTAGTAGAATTAGGTGTTCACCCCACGTCTCCGTGGCTAGCAAGAGATCATCCATGAAGTTGTGCAAGGGTTCCAACAACTTACGCATCATTCTAGTGAAGACGCTGGGCGCATTCTGGACACCGAACGGCATGACTAACCACTGGTATGTCCCGTCGGGAGTAGCAAAGGCGAGCTTTGCCCTATCCTCTTCCCTTACCGGAATTTGCCAATAGCCCTTTGACAAATCCAACTTCGAAAAATATTTCGCTTTCGAGACAGAAGCGAAAAT
>JAECUM010016806.1:0-50413 GCA_016617855.1 Megalonaias nervosa
GTCAGCTACCATATTGTGTGCTTGGGCAAGGCATTTACTCCATTTGTCTCTGCACTACTTGTGTTGCTGTGCCCTAAAGCATAAACCAAACCAATCAGACAAATGATCATATTTCTTAGATAGATTTACAGTGTAGACTCTAAGGTACTATAGGAAGGTACTGTAAATTTGATGATGTCTCAGCAGATGTATGTACATATTTACTGAGCTGAATTCTAACTGATAGTATGCATAGTTTACTGAATACCTTGAAAACATTTCAGTTATGTCTAATCAGATTTGAGAGTAAATTATATTGGGAGCATTTGTATAACTGAGTCATTCCTTGAAAGTTGTGGGGTTAGCTATTCTTCATTATTACAAACTGAAATTTTAATTTAATTAAAAACAAACCACTTTTGACATAGCCATACCTTATCAGAGGTCACCTAACCTGACACCAAAATAGTACAGTGTTGCCATGAGAGACCACCCATGTGTAAGGTTATCTTTTTCATTGCAGGGGAAACTGCATTCACTGGGAACACTTTCTTCAATTGCTCGATCTTATCTTGTTTACCAATGCTTATAACTATTCTATGGCCACTGGCACTCCTTGGATAGAAAATGTAAAAATTTTGATTAAAATTTGAAGAGACAAATATATTTGTAAAAAAAGGATATGCATCCATTACCAAAACTTTGTCTAGAAGAGTAGGGCAATTCAGTATTACCAGCTGAATGATCTTTTAAACTGGAATGTACATTTTGATGGCAAATCTTTTAAGTCTTAAAATGTTAGAATATGCCAGTTAGTATATGATCAGCATTTTTCTTGGACAGATTTAAAATAATCTTTTCCTCAGTATAGACAGTATAATGTTTTGGTGGAATTCCTATGCATGAGAATGTAATTAATAATGATCTTTAGCATGATTTACTAATTCTGATTTTGAGACCTAACATATTTATGCAATTTGTGGACAATAGTTCTCCTGTATCCTAATATACGGTCAGAATTTTGGCTACATGCTTATATATTTCATTGAAAATTTGACTTGCAACTGTTACCATTCATGTCAAAGGAAATATAATAGGGTGATAACTATAACTGAGAGATGACTATAATTTGATGATAACTGATATTTTTAAAAATATATTTTATAAATTTATAAATATTTTATATTTATATTTTATATATTTTTTGATAATTGAGAGATAACCATAATTAAGAGATAAGTATAATTGGGTGAAAACTAATTGAGCAACAACTAAAACTGAGTGATAACTATACTGGAATGATAACAGTAATTGAGAGATAACCACAATTGAGTGATAACTAATTGATTGTAATTGATAACTATATTAAGTGATATTAATTGAGATAACTATATATGAGTGACAACTATAATTGGGTTATGACTTTGAGAAAACTGAGTGATAATTGTAATTGAGAGATGACTAAATTAATAATAGTTATAATTGAAAAATAACTAATTTAATGATAACTATAACAGAAATTTAAATCAAAATTTTTTGTTTTAAGTACATCTTTCAAAGAAATCAAATCCAGTATTCAAAATAATGGAAATTTGAAGATGGGAAGGTTAAAATATTGAAGAAAGGTAACATTTTTTAAAAAATAAAATAAACTTTGTCTAGAAAGATAGAGCTATTCAATATTGCGAATTTAACAATATTTTAAAACTAATTTAAACCAAGGTTAGGGAGTTAAAATTTCACAAGGTTTTATTTCACAACATAAAGAGGTTAGTGTTAGGGCTGGTCGGCCTGGTATCAGGATAATGTAACTGGGTGGGGGATGATGTTACATGTCTGCAGCATGATGCCCCAGTGCTAGACATCACTATAAACTGCCACACTGCAGATATCATAGTGATATGACTGAAAATTTTTTAAAGCTACGTTAAAGATCCAAGTCACACACACATACACACACACACACTCATAACATAGAAAAAGAATTTCTTCTTAAGGCAATTAGTACTTCTGTAGTTTTCACAGATATGTCACAGGAATATTTCTAAATAATTTGGTTGTGTAAATTGTAAGCTCACTTGTTTTGCAGTGAAGAGTAAATTTTTAACCTCATATTCATTAAGATTTAATCCATTAATTAGTAAATTTAAGATTCATAATGCAAGTCTTAAGCTGGTGAATAGACCTATGATAGATGTTGAATTTTAATGTAAACTGAAATAGTGGATATTTGTTATGAAATACCTTCATAATGCTACAGGTGAATACATTGAGAGTATGGAATGAGGTATTTGATAATTTCATTATGAATGTTGAAATATTGATTACATACATAAAAAACAACAGTAGCATGTTCTTATTCAGTTAAATTGTACAAGGATTTTTGAAGGAATACCAAGCTCTGAAAGAGGTAGGCGCTGTGCAGAACATAATTGGAGTGAATGATTTTGCTAATTATCCAACGAACAGTTACATGATTGCATATCTTTGTATACTATAGGATTACATGGAGAGCCACCTGGTGGAGCGATATGAGGCCCCGATCCTAGCCTCACAGCCAGATAACCGCTACCATGGTGGAACAGCCAAAACAGAACATGGACGTTACAGCTCCTATAGTGGTTCCTCCTTCAACACCCATTTTGATCCTGACAACGTTGCAATTGACAGGTCCCCTGTCTACTCTGGGTAAGTAGCAACTTTGCAAAGAAAGTTGACACAATTTGGACTTATGTATCATGTGTATGTGTTACCTTACTCTGTCTTCAGTACAGAATTGTTAATTGGAATAATTTATTGAAAGCCATTTAAAGTCAAAATTGTTTATCCGACAGTTAATTTATATTATATTTTATTGGCAAAAGTTTAGGTAAAATGAATAAGATTAGAACGTGTTCTGGAATTAGAGAAAGATCATGTATTATGATTCAAAGCAATGTTGAATATAATTTTTAATACATTGATGTGTTTTTTTCTTCAGAAGTTCTTACATTGAAAAAAGGTCTACTTAATGTTTAATTTATGTTCATTTTATCAAAAGAAAGGTAATTTATGCAGTATGATTAATCAGCTGGCAGTATTAACTATTCCTAGAAGCTCATAATTGTAAATTTTGGCATCGTGGGACCTTTCTCAGGAAAAAAAACCCATCAGAGAAACCCTCTTTCTTCATGGGCTGCATGGTTCCTTCAAATTGTCATGAAATTTTCTTATTGAATTGTAAACAAACATCACTATGATGACATAACATCGTTATGACAGCAATCAAAATCCAGAGCCTGTACATAATTTTTAGGCCACTGAAGGAAACAAGCATCTTTATTAGAAGAGTGTATTTTCTTGAGGAAGACCTTATAATACAAACATTTAAAGAGAAATTTTTAAGAACAGTCAGTATGAAATATCCTTGGAACTTTTCTTTTAAATTTGTCAACTGGCAGTAGTTTTACAAACAATCCATGAGGCTTATATGGGTTATTTTAATATACTGGCATTTACTAAAATTAATATTAAATCAATTTAAGGAAATTCAAGACAATTTTTGAGAGATTTTATGCATAACTTTTGGGCTGAGGGATTTAACAATGTTAACCTTATTAAATAATGAATATATCAAAGTTATGAAAAGGTTTAGGTAATGATAGATATTAGTTAAAACTTTTATTTTGCTTCATGCTGCTTTGACAGAAAACTGAAATGGAAAAGGTAATTTCTTTACGTTGCCATATAAAGTTTGTACTCTCTCTGTTGTGTTTGTTTTGTGAAAATTTCACCTGTATATTCCACATGCCAAGACCTCTTTGTCCACACAAAAGGTTGCATGAAATTCTTTTTTAAAAAAATGTTTGCTCTTCTGTTACTGATAAACAGTTTTATTGAGTTTATAATTAATATGATGGTGAAAATTTACAGACTTTTTCAAATTTAAAGTAATAGAGTCATTTAAAAAAAATAAATGTAGGAGTTTTGTCCCTTTAATCAACCTACAAGAATGCATATACAAAGAATTATGTTTTTTTTTATTATAATTCTTATCAGAAAATAATTCTAAAAATCATGCTCACAGTAAGGGGCTTGTCAGTCACATCTGGAAGGAAACTTTTTTGATACTGTAAATCAGTATCTAACTTTGTAAAATCTTCTTTATGCCTTTTTTTTTAATACTTTAAGTACTGACTTTTTATTTATCCATTCATACAGTAAGCTTATTATGTAGTGATCTATGTTGAGTTTTGGTTTTTTTTGGGTTAATGTGTCTGTCCTGTTAAAGATCCATATTTAATTTTTTTCATGCTGCTTTTTGTTTATAATTTTTGCATTTCTAGAAGAACTTGAGTATCTAACTCCTTGAATTAATATTTTAATGATTTCCTTAAAAAGGTTACGTTCACATCATTTGAATGATTAACAAGGATGCAATTACTTTTTCTAATCAGTATTTTAACCACTAAAATTTCTTCACTGAATTTCTTAATACACCTCTCCCTTGATAACTCATGCCCGGATAACTTGCAGACCCATTTATAATGTGTGGTCAGGCATGGATCCTATTTTTAAAAATAGATTATACCAAAAGAATTGGTTCCTATTTGTTGAACATGAAGAAAATTACAATAAAATCTAGTAAATTTAGCTTTTATATACACTTGTTTATTCATTGAAAATGGTGGTTATTATTCATTGAAAATGGTGGTTAGTGCCTGGAAATACGATTCAATATCATGAAATTTTGCAACTTTTAATAAGAAGTCATATCTTTTGTTAAGTTATCTATACAGTATTTTTTAAAAATTCTCATTATACTGTAAATAACAATATTTGACAATATTTTGATTCATGAAAACATAAGTACTGTCTACTGCTGGCAGCACTTTAAGAAATGAATACCAACCAAATAATTTTTGTCAAGTGAAATTCATGTTTTAGGTCTATATATTTATTTCAGTGTAATCATCATAAATGCTATATGCTTTCTTGTCCTGAAACGTGAAATGTGTCAATCTACCATTACACACAGCTATGTCTGAGCATTTCTGAGAATCAGCTGTGTTTTGATCTCTGATAGTGGAAATGTTTTTCTTGTATTCTTAAATCAACATAGGTTAATGAAGTATTAACAATTTTTTAAATTAGTGTGTAAATTTGTTAATGTGATGACTGGTAGCAAGGGAAATGAGTACTTGGTGCATGAAAAGATTTATTTCACAGATACTGTTCATTATGGAGAAATGAGTTCCAAAGACTGTAGTGAACTTAACATTTCCAAATTGGCACTCAAAAGCATAATCAAGGACAAGCAGAAATTTGACTATTTCTTGCAGTCGAATCATGGCATCAGTATTTTACTAGTAGAACAATATTTTCAAAAAATTGAATTTCAGCATTGATGATTGTTTCAGATATTAAGACTCCTTTTTTGATAAAAGCAAATCTTGTTATGAATCAACAATAACATTTGAATATATCCACATTCACATGCAAAAAGCAGTGACATAATACACAATGCATAGGTACACAGTATGTTTGTTGAAACATTTTGGTTTGTTGTTCTTAACAGTCTTTCAGAGGTTATCTTGAAAATTAAGGAAAATTATACAGAAAAGCAAACAACTTCATTTGAAAAAGCATTTTACTGACAATTATACTGATCATGATTGTAAAACGTGTAAAAAAAATGATTTAGCACACACACCTCTTGTCTTCTCATTGTCAGTGTGTAGCATGATAGCAATTCCCTTGCATATTCAGAGGTCCCTCTGTAACTCTCACCCTCACTTGTACTGCATCTGTATTTATTGTATGCAAGTTGTCAAGGGAGAGATGTAGATGTAAATGAATTCAGATTCTGGCAATTTTCATAGTAACTTAATTGTATAATGAAATATTGACAAGTTAATATTTTATAAATATCTGTCTTATTTCTTACTTAATATCAATGCTTTTGAGAGCCAAATCTAGTTGTATCTTTTTCTTAATGATATTTACTTATCTGGTCTTTGTAACCTTTCTGTAGTTCAGAATTCTAGGTGATCTTTTGTATAAAATTCTGTTCTGCAGATAAAGTTATATGCAAACATTCATGCATGTTAATTGAGATGTAATTGTAATGGATAACATGGTGAAAGCTATATCAGCTGAAACATTGTTATGTAACTCTTTCAAGCCTCCAGTTGTGTTTGTGTAAATTCCCATCAAGCTTTTTACAGTAGTGTATAATTATGATTAAATTATGTTATATACTCTCATACAAGTTTGAGTCAGATGCAGCAGCATATATCCAGATCTGCCATTCCATAATGTTCTGGGTCTATGCAGTTTGTCAGGACATGGCATTAGAACAACATAGACCCAGATCTGGTGGTGCATTATACGATAGCAGATCAGGGTCTGTATTGTTTGCAGTTGGATATGATTTGTATGCAGGTATATATGGTTCATTGTTTAATGCCCAAACTGACTTGTATGGTTAGAAGTGATTATGTGATCCACACAGTAGTACCGACATAATGATGATGTATGACCCCTTTTGCATTGTGCAATGGCACCTGTGTAGTGGCTATTATATTGTGATGGAGACCTACATGTAAGCTGTTGCCAACACAAGCCTAGTCCTGTCTGTTTGTTCCATGTTCCAACACTGATTTTCACCAGCATCCTTAGATTGCAGAAAAATATAAGCATGGTATATCTTAAGCACACAAAAAGCTGTAGTTACTCCTGCTTGTATCTCATCTTAGTATAGACTGACACATGTATCCATAGGTAGATGACTTATCTCAGTCCTTTTGGATGAAAGGCATAGATGAACACTCTGCTATATGGTAGATTCTGTAGTTGTATGGCTTTTAATCACAGTAGGCATGTATTTATCTTCAGGAATGGAAGTCATTATGTTATTATGCCCATACTTTAGCAGTAAGATTTTGTGATACCCCCATCTATCCTTCCATTTGTCCATCTGTCCAGATCTATCTCTTAAACTGCCAAGTGGAGATTAACCAAACTTAGTTTTTAATTTGTTGATGAGGTAATAGGTCAAAAGTCAGATATCTTGGTCAGGGACTGAAAATAGCAGGTCTTGAGTCTAGAACCAGATGATTTCTGACTTGGAACTGCTAATATTTTCCAGTCTGTACTCCATCAAACCTGCCTGTTTGTGGCAGTTTCTGGCATAAAATCATTCAGTTTATTCCTAATTCAGTATTATGTTGTACGCATGCAGTCGAAAATGGTTTTAAAAATAGAAAACCTGAATATGATTTCGAGTGCTGTAATATCTGAGTAATCAGTCTAGATTAATAGTCTGACTTTGCCTAATGTTCAGCAAGAAGAATTTATGATGGTCATCAGAGTAATCAGTCTAGATTAATAGTCTGACTTTGCCTAATGTTCAGCATGAAGAATTTATGATGGTCATCAGAGTAATCAGTCTAGATTAATAGTCTGACTTTGCCTAATGTTCAGCAAGAAGAATTTATGATGGTCATCAGGTGAATGACTCATTATGAGTCTGTTCACATGATTGATACAAATTCCTGAATTTCTGGAATTGCCTTGAAAATTCCTTGAATTTTGAATAAGTTGGTTTTACCTTTGAAAAGAGTCCTTGAATTTGTTGAAAAACTTCTTGATTTTTTCTCATACTCCATGAATTTATATTAGGGAAATCAGATCTGTAATACTGAATTAGACATATCACATTTTAATTTTACTATTTTTGTTATTTACATATTTTTCTAAGTTAATAAATAAACAGAATTGGATAATCTTGTGTGATCAGCTGACATGTGGTTGGTTACCAGATGTAATAATATCTCTTTGCTGAAAGAGCTTCATAATTATGTTTTTATCTTTGACCTTTATACTGCAATATTTATTCAGTAACAAGCAAGGTGACAGATCAAGAAAGTTCAGTTTCAGTTTTTAAAAAAGTCTTGAAAACTTTTGGAAGTCCTTAAAAACTTGAGAAATGAATCTCAGTAACTGTATAAACCATGATTCATTTTTTAAAAACAACTGCTGATATTGAAGAACTGCAGTTCTGAAAAGTGGTCATTGTCAGAGAAGCCATTATTTTCTGAAAAAATAAACCTCAACAAAATAAAAGGTTGGTGTTCATTTTCTTGAATTTTTATTCATATGTTAGAATCACCATTATTTGAACAAATCACATTGCATCATGATACTTGAGTTTGTTTCACTTGGTGTCTGAAAGTAGATAACAGAAAATACATACAATTACAAGACCTACTGCAGTTCCAGGACATGCCACAAACAAGCACCCACTGGTCTTGCACCAGTGGTTCCTGGCCTCAGCTGTTATACAGAAAGTGCAAGCAGATTCGTGTGATTCAAATCCATGCATGAATGGAGAGATAAATCTTCATCCAGTCAAATGCATAATAAATGGTGGTTCCTGCATGCTAACCCATGTAACGCAGTCATGTATGTTCACGAATGACTTGGGTGTAAATACGAATTCTGGTAAATGCAAGGCACAGTTAAGTCGAATACACACAAATCGGATATTTACTGTTTATGAATTCGTTGCCGGACACATAAATTATGTAGTGGATTTTTCACTGTGACCCGTTTGTCAGTGTGTGTTTGCGTGTGGGCATGCATGCATCATAGAGAGAGAGAGATTTGCCATGATGAGCCAGTGGAAGTAGTTAGTACAATTCTTCTGCATTCCCATGTTTGATTTCAGCAGTGAAGTTTTGATGTCTCACTGTTTAGGTGACCTATTGGAAATTTGCCATAAATTCCTATGTACCATTGGGAGCTGCTGTAGCTCAGTGGTTAGCATGCCAGATTCATGACCAAAAGGATACAGGTTTGAATCCTACCATCAGACCAGTCTGGGTCATCTACCATGGTATATCTTTGGGCAGTGCACTTTGCTCCAATTGCCTAGGCATTAAATAGCCTGCATGTTATGTGTCATAAAGCACCATCTCAAATCACCATATGATACAGTGGGCAGTTTGATTTAATTCAGACTGTAACACTACTGCAGTATGTTCAGTAAGGATCTAATATAGTGACATCTGAGATCATGTCCCAATGATCCCAGCCCTTGTTAGTGACTCCCAAGATTATCCAACTAGTTGAAATTCTCCTTGTATGTGCCATTTTGGTTTCTTTATTCAGTACACTATGGATTTCTTCCATGAGATCATGTTGGAAATTTTACAGTGATGTTTTGACTGGCTTTTTTGACAGATCATTAAGAACTCCATTGCAACAATTTCAGATCCTTACCGCAAATATCTATGTAGCCTCAGCACTTGATTTTATTTAGATTGACATAGTGATGCAAACCAAATTTTAATATAGTATGTTTGTGTGTCTGATTGTATGCAACAGGCAAGCTGATTCAAATCTGGGGAAGAGCTGATCAGGAACTCTTACTAACGATGTGTAAGTTTGAAAGCTAAACAAAAAGAACAAAGAAGAATATGGAAAGTGTTTAGTTAAGCAAGTTTATAACGAGAGTTGTAAGTGGTAATCCAAGTTAGCATTGGTATGTAGCTGGTTGCAGGTTTGGTGGCAGCTGAAGTTTTATTTTGCACTTTGTTGTGATGCATTGTGAGCTCTCGCAATGAGTACTTTCAGCTGATATATATATTTTTTGGAGAGTTTTATACTGTTTTTTTTTTTTTTATCAGAGTTATGTATTTTCTTGCTTTGAAAGGGTATAGCTGGATTAATATCAAAGTCATGCAGAAAAGTTTGGCATTTATTCCTTGTACTCACAATGATAATAATAGAATCAGCATTAAGGAGACCAATTCTGATTTCCCCAGAGACATGGAATGAATACTTTTTTGCATTATTTTCAGGCTCTGGTCTTTTTTTGCTAATTGGTTTCATTGTACCATTTTATGTCTTCATTAGACTGACTGAGTTTCATTACTTAATGACAGTGTAGATTTGGTCCCACATACAGCTGAAGGCTTTGTGTTTGTCTGTCTGTTCCTCTTCCTGTTTGTCCCATTCACTTTTAACCAGCAAATGTCTGCTGCCATTTCATATAGTTGGATGAAATTTAATAGGCGAATTGCCTATGACATGTAAATGTGCTGTTAAAGGTTTTATCATTTCAAGCCCAATCTGTCACACATTTGTTACCCTTTTCTCCAACAATTTTAATCACCACTACATCAGATATTTGTAACCAGCATAGCTTAGGAACCCTTGAAGTATTTTCATGAAGTTTGGTGTATACCATATATACTTGTTTATAAGTCATGTACAACTGCAAACAACATAATGCATCTTAAGATCAGGGTCTATGTTGTTTGTCCTACTGACTACTCCTAACAAACTGCACAGACCCAGATCTGGTGGCACATTACAGGATGGCAGATCTGGATCTGTGCAGCTTGCAGTTCTTACAGTCTCATAAACCTATGGGTTTTGTCTTGTCAGCTCCATTTTTGGTAGAGTTATTTGCCTTTGTCAATCAGCTTTATATCTTTTCTTCAGTTTGTTGCTCTTATTGATGAATCCTTGAAGGAGTTTGATTATGAATCACTCATCATCAGTTAAGAGGAGTTGTGGCTCCTGAAGTTAGTCTTCTTCTAACTTTGGTTTCCCAACTTAAGTTCGTCAGTTTAAGTCCCCACTTTCTATGTACACGTCTCTTTGCTGTGCAGCCATAATTAACTGCAGTAGTATTTTTGATATTGGACGTCCATACCCACATCCTGTATGAACATGATACTGATATGACCTCCATTATGGTGGCTATCTTGAAAATTTTCTTATTGTTGCTCCTGAAAGGAAAGTCATATTGACATAGTTTTCACCAGAAGACTAACAATGCTACCATGGAAAGTCATATTGACATAGTTTTCACCAGAAGACTAACAGTGCTATCATGGAAAGTCATATTGGCATAGTTTTCAGCAGAAGACTAACAATGCTATCATGGAAAGTCATATTGGCATAGTTTTCAGCAGAAGACTAACAATGCTATCATGGAAAGTCATATTGACATAGTTTTCACCAGAAGACTAACAATGCTACCATGGAAAGTCATATTGACATAGTTTTCACCAGAAGACTAACAGTGCTATCATGGAAAGTCATATTGGCATAGTTTTCAGCAGAAGACTAACAATGCTATCATGGAAAGTCATATTGACATAGTTTTCACCAGAGGACTAACAATGCTATCATGGAAAGTCATATTGACATAGTTTTCACCAGAACACTAACAATGCTATCATGGAAAGTCATATTGACATAGTTTTCAGCAGAAGACTAACAATGCTATCATGGAAAGTCATATTGACATAGTTTTCACCAGAGGACTAACAATGCTATCATGGAAAGTCATATTGACATAGTTTTCTCCAGAAGACTAACAATGCTATCATGAAAATGCTGCTTCTCTGACATCTAATATGGCAACCAGAGCAGCCATCATGAAAAGAATGTTATTTCCACTCCTTCTGAATGGATGGTCATATTGACATGGTTTTTTTTAATACAAAAAAACTTTTTTAAAAATTGTGTCGATCTTACAGCCAATAAGCATCCACATTGGCAGTTTTGAACATCTTCTTGCTAATCCTGATTGTATGGGCTTATTGACAGTGATTTTTCACCAAAAGACTTCTTATGATATGAGTTGGGCCTAAATGAAATGGTACTAATCTGACATCCATGTCTGCCTAGGTGGCCTCCTTTAAAATCTTATCAATATTTTTCTCCTTAATTAATGGTCCTATCAATATTAGGACTTGTCATTAGGAGAATTACAGTACACAACTGGCTTACAATGTTACAAATAGTGTATAATGCACTTGAGAATATTACAGTATATGCGGGTTGTACAAGACCAGGCTCCTTTCCATCAGGTTTGGAGATTGTAAAGTACTGTGTTCATGTCTGCACACATGAGTTGTCTAAGAAATGCCAAAAATGAGTTTGCAGCTTTCAAATGCAGCTGCAGATCTTTCTGTAGGACTAATTTTGAAGTTTCAGTTATCTGTTGCATAAATTTCAGTGCCAGATTTAATTAAGGACATATGGGCACAATTTTATTTTATAGCAAATGGCATATTCTCATTTCTTTGCCAACCTTGATGACACATGCACTTAATTCTATCAGGATAATTGACCTAACAGAAGATGGTGAGTTGTAATATGATTATGTTTATTTGAAAAAACAAAAGCTTGAATTAATGACCCTGGTGGTATGTTCATGTGATCAGTCATTAAATTTACTATGCATTTTATTTTGGCTCAAGTATTTGGTAAAATTTTTTAAATATAAAATTGTAGATTTGATTATTTGGCCAGGTTAATGAAAATCTTCCACTTGCTCTTCAGTTAATAAATTAAATATTGTTCAGATGTTTTATACATGTCTCTTTTTCCATGGCTACTTGCTTTAAAATGTTTTAAGGAATGTGAATAGAGAGAAGCAAAAATAGCCAAAAAGGAAAGAATGGGAGAAAATGCAGGTTGTCTAATGTATGGTTACCATATGTACTCTTTTATAAGAAGAGTCCTACTGCAATCTGCACAGACCCAGATCTGCCATCACATACTGCACTGGTAGATCTGGGTCAGTGCAGTTTGTTAGGAGCAATGAGTTGAAGAAACAACATAAATCCTGATCTGCAGACACTTTATGCTATGGCAGATCAAGATCTTTGTTATTTGCAGTTTGACTCAACTTATAAGCGAGTATATAAGGTAATCTAAGTATTCAACAGCGCATTGCAGATGAGCTAGATTGCCCAGTTTGTTTTCTAATTATTAATATCTTAACCCTGTGTAAAAGTCACAAAAAATGCATATTCAGTCCAGATTAATAAAGTGCTTTTCACCTGTTAATAAAATCTGATGGATATACTTTATTAAATTTCTTACTAGTCTTGTCCAAGTCAAACTGCATCACCACAGTGGCCACTTCTGGTCTCGGTTCTTCACAAGATGGTAGCTTATATTTCTTGGTACATCTGAAAGTGTAATTTTTGGCAGCATAATCTGTAATTATTATATTAGTACTATATATAAAAATGCATACATCATATATTAATATGCATATTTTAAACCTTAAAAAATATAAACATTATTGTGCATCAATAAATGGAAAACACTCATTTAGTGAAAGAAGTTTTCATGTTTTCATTGTGTGCAGATTGTGATCCTAAACTCTGATATCTGACATTGTGATTATGGCTACATAAGTGTTGATATCTGGCTTTGTGATTATGGCTACATAAGTGTTGATATCTGGCTTTGTGATTATAGCTACATAAGTGTTGGTCTGGGAAGAAGAAAAATGGTATTTTACAGTACAACAGAATCAGTATGTTATTGAGTGCTGAGGCAGTTTGAGTGAAGTGCTGTGCCTAAAAGCTCACCATCATATAGCTGACCCAGGCTGATCCTATGGTAGGATTCGAACCCACACCCGTTTGGTTGCAAGTCCAGCATGCTAACCACTGAGCTGCAACAGCTAGTAATAATAATAATAATAATAATAATAATAATAATAATAATAATAATCTTTGTAGCATTTACTGACATGGCTTGTATGTTTGTAGCCCACAGGGTTGTAAGGCCGTTTGTGCTGTAGTATATATGCTTACATCATCAAGATCTTGGGTAGCTTCAGTAATGAGCAAGATCTATGCATATTAATGAGAAAATGTTGCATCTGATTGAATGACTTTGTTACCAATCAGGATTCCAGATTTCTGATCCAATTTTGATAAAACTTTTGGAATATATGCCTATATCATCAAGATTAGGATGGGTTCAGTAACGAGTGATATCCATGCAAACCCATTGGTCAGACATTTACTGAGTGGACCATTCAGTACTAATAGTGCCAGCATAGACATGTATCCATGCATACCCATTGGTCAGACATCTACTGAGTGGACCATTGAGTACTAATAGTGCCAGCATAGACAACTATTAAACATGGGCAGATGCTTAATGTGCTGTTCTTTTTTATGATAGCACCTGGCCAGGAATGGTTTGAAACTTTTGGAATCAGTGCCAACTTAATACTGCATGGTTCAATCACCAATCACGACAATCTGAGTATAATGTTTGTGAAACTGAATAATGGATGTGTGTGCAGAGATAATGTTGTAGTGGAAAAGTTTAATACAGTAACAACAGATTTTACAGTCTGTATAGGTAGGTTATGAATTCACCATGTTGCTATAAATAGAATTTTATGTCATTTGCCCACAAGACCTGGTATGCACCGCCATATTGCTTTTGGGCAAACAAAATTGGAATGTACACAATATGATGCTTATGCCGAATAATGTCTTTTAGCCAGTGAACTATGTTGCTCTGCTTATATCAGTGTGTACAAAATAACAGTTAAGGATAAGATATTAACCAGATTAGAAGAAAGAAATTAACGGATTTATTGGCAAAGAAGATACTTGTTTCATTGTTCTGTCTAATAAAAATAGTAAATTTAAAAAAAATACATTCAGTAGTAACCTCCATTCATTGTATTAATTTGCATCTTGTAATTACCATTCCTGGTTTCAGGAAAATTATAATGTTCATTTTGTGAAATGCTATGGTCCTTTATTCTCATTTGTATGGAAAAGCATATATTTCATGCAGGTTTGAGCACCAGCCGAGTTATACTAAGATTTATAAAAAGGATGCTAGCAGCTGCTTTGCTTGGCGCTCAGCATTAAGAGGTTAGTGCTAGGACTGGTCGGCCTGATGTCAGGATAATGTGTCTGGGTGGGACACGATGCCCCAGTGCTAAAGCACACTATCAACTGCCATACTGCAAACATTGTAGTGACCTGACTGAAAAATTGTTAAAGCCACATTAAAAATCCAAATCACTTATTCACTCTACCATCTATTTCACAATTCTTCTGTTTGTTTCTCTCTTTTCCTACATTCATTTATTCTGCATTCATTTCTTCATTCAGCTTATTCTTAACATCTACTTCTTTACTTGCCATCTTAATTGCACCTACCTCTCTTTGGTTGTCTGTTTCATTGTGCAGTCCTTAAAAATATTAGACCGACTGGTGAAACAAAAAAAATAGATGAATTGGATTATTAATGGCAATCTTACAGAAAGAGGAAAAATTGCCAGATAAATCTAATGTACATAGGTATAATAAAATCAATTAATACATCCTTGGTGGAGGAATTCCTGATGATGATTTGAATTTTTGTATGCTCAATTAAAATTTTAATGCATTAACGTTTCTAAACATTAAACAGTGGATGCATCAAAATTGGCTTCAAAATGTAAATAAGTCAATAAAATGTATACATTATAAAGAATACAAGTCATTATATTGAGAGATATCAATGCAGATTATTACCTTTGTATATTCCTCTGGACTTTTCTATATTTCTATGTCCTTACCATAAACTTAATATAGAAGCAGGTACATATGAAGTGACGTTGCATAAGATTTTTTTGGTAACTTTTTTTCCAATAAATTATTTACCGGCATGGTTTAAAATTTTTTACAGATATTAGAAAATAAAATATTAAGATAAACATTGGTATGTGAGTTCATCAAAGTTTAGAGTTTATATACCATTTATGAGCAGGACAAAAATTTATACGTAATGTCTGACAGTTACGGTATATTATACAGTGACCTTTCTTGTATGTACATGTATTATTGTACAGGAACCTGAATAACTGAAATTAATGACTAAATATTTACTTTGATTTCCACTTGTATGGAAATGACATTGTAACCACCCATTCACTTGTTTAACTGTGACTTTCTGTTTGGCTGTAAGGAAATTTCACCCCTGGAACATTGTCTTCATTAACCATACAAATTGAAATTTTAGTACCATGTTACAAAGTTTGTCCTTGGGGTTTAAGACACTGCCTGTGCAGGCCACTTTAGGCACGAGTTTTAGGCACTTTTTATCACCAGTGATAGCATTTTAATACTTCTGTAAACATGCGAACTAAAGTAGATTTTTGTGAAGTAAGAAACCCTAGCACAGGCAATAGGGCGGCTAGTTCAGATTAGACAGATGTGGTATAACAGATAAAGAAAATTTGCAAACTACACTATCATCATTTCTGATTGATTTTCATTGCATAACTTTCCATATGAGAAATTTGGCTGATCATTTGAAAATCCTATTTATGGGTAATAATTTAATAATATCATACTTGTGGCAACTCCTGATTTCCTTGGTTTATTTCCAGGTTTTAATCACGAGTCTTGGGGTGATTTTTTTCTCTAAAAATTTGGTAGCTTCCCTTTAGCTGGTGGTTCTTTCCACTTTCTTCCTCCACCAGTTACTCTTGTCACCATGTATAGTATGCTGAAAAATGGCATTACACACCACAAAACCAAACCAGTCTTCACAAGTTGTTGTTTTTATAATATTTAAGCTGGTTGTTTAGGGGGGGGGGGGGTTTAACATGTCTATGCTGGTAGGAAGCCAGTGTCCCATAATTAAGCATTTCTCAAATCTCAAAAATGTTCCGATGCTATTACAATCAAAAGCCCATCTACTAAACTTAGGCAATTTCCTTTGATTTTGAAAGTGTATTCATCAATGGATAATTCATCAATGACAACGGGCAGTGGATGATTTAATTGTAATGCTGACTCAGTTGTTACACTGCTACACTAAAGGGAAAGTTTTATAAATGTTTCAGTTTCTCGGGCAGGATTGCATCTTAGATGTCCATTACCTCAATTCTGCACTATATACGTGACATGAGATCATGGTTCATTTGATGGATAACAATAGCAATTTTACTTCCTATTTAGGTTTTTGCTGCAGTTTAACTTACATGTATGTACAAGTTGATTTAACTCCCCTTAGGAGTATATTGGAATATTCATACACTTTGTCAAACTTGAACCATCACAACTTTGAAATTATTCAGAATAAAATTTCAAGATTGAAATGTTATCTTTATTATAATGTCTTTAACGTACAGTTGTTTGCAAAACATTTTGGAAAAAGGAAGCAAGTCAGTGAATATGCAGATATATCTCTAAATAGATACAGAGACTTTTTAATAAAGACATTCTTTAGTTTCATCTTATTTAACTGTATCAAGTCCTTCTCTGACATGGTAAAAAAATTAGCTAACCAGACTGGATCTGCTGCTGTGCTTTTGTTCGTAGGAAATACACTGTACCCTCATTTCTCAACAAACAATAACTGAAGCCACTATGCAATACACCATAAAACAGATTCAACCCAAACAAACCAGAAATCTTGGATGTAGACCGACCAATCAAGTATTGAGTAGTGTATCTTTCACAAAGTTTTCATTGAATCTGAATAAAGCAGAATTTATGCATAAATAAATTCATGGCCCAAGTCAAACTAAAGTCTTATAAAAATGGTACTAGCAACTGCCTCGCTTAGCACTCGTCATTCAGGGGTTAGTGTTAGGACTGGTTGGCTTGGTGTCAGGATGATGAGACTGGGTGGGACATGATGCGGCATGATGCCCCACTGCCCCACTGCACATCGTAATATGACTCCAATTGTTAAAGCTACATTAAAAATCCAAATCCTTACCCACAAAAGACTTAATTGTATTTGGTAATAAATTCAATACAATTATAAACATATAAAAATGAAACCATCAAAATTATGACATTATCCAAACAAATTCAAGGTTCTTACTGAAAATTTGACACTTTTAGCACTACTAGACCAGAAGAGCTTATCTGATGAATTGTCCATCAGACCCATTAGCACAAGTTTGTTGTATCTACTCCTTAACTACTGTTAGGATTGCCACAAAACTTTGCACACAGATTCATCCCAAGTTATAGTTAGTCCTAAATACAAATGTGCTAATCAGACATCCAATATGGCCACCATGTCAGACATCTTGAAAAGTTTTTGTTATTACTACTTCTCTTAAACAATATGTCATATTCACATAGGGCTTTAGTAGACTTATGATATCTAGCTTATCTGGATTGAAAATGGTGCCAGTCTGAGATGCAGTACATCTGCCATGGCAGCCATCTTGAAAATCTTGTCATTGCTGTTCTTGCATCAATTGTACACTGGTCTTGAAAAAAACCCTCTTTGAATTAATGTCTGATATAGAAAAACCCTTGACAAATAGGAAAGGAATGTGGGGTGCTTGAAAAGTCCTTAAATTTTTGTGGTCAACCCTTTGAATTATGCTTATTCTTATTACTATATGTTTTACCTATTATTTGGGGGATAACCGAGTTGATCACTTTAATCCTTCATTTTATCACAAATTTATTCTGATACCTTCAGTATTATCCCTTATCTTATGGCCAGATTGTGATATGTGTTGAACTTCAAAACTTCATATGTCTTAATTGGTAGATGAATCAATGCCAATTTTGGATAAATCTTGGTGATCACTGACTTCATTCTCTGCATGTACAGTTGCAGGTGTCCCAAATACTCATGGATTATAGAGTTCAAAGGGACAAATGCTTTTGTGAGTAAGTTATTAGGTTTGGGGAGAAATGGCATGCCCATTCTTTAGAAATGGACCAGTTGCTAGCAAGCATTGTGGAATCCATAGAACAGTCAGTTGTGACTTCTTTTTTGAAGACATTCCAAGAGAAATGGTTTAGGTCAGCCACAAATCTCCTTTCCCAGTACATGGGTCAGATTCCCTTCCTAAGTAATTACAGTTAAAGCTGACAGCTTCAGTGAGAATGAAGATGGCACAGGGCAATTAACATTTACCATATAAACTTGCTTACAAGATGAGTTCAACTACGATCTGGGTTTGTGCAGTTTGTTAAGAGAAACCAGTCGAATAAACGACATAGACCCCGATCTGCAGGCGCATTATGCTATAGCAGATTAGGATCTTTGTTGCTGACAGTTTTAATTGACTTATAAGGGAGTATATATGGTGTCATTCGATCAATTGGTAAGAAAAGAATCTGAAGAAATGTGCAGGAATTAAGTAA
The DNA here is from genome assembly GCA_016617855.1 of Megalonaias nervosa. Taxonomy (NCBI): domain Eukaryota; kingdom Metazoa; phylum Mollusca; class Bivalvia; order Unionida; family Unionidae; genus Megalonaias; species Megalonaias nervosa. The sequence continues at coordinate 18,924 of JAECUM010016806.1, forward strand.
TATGAAAGAAAAATTTAATGATATGAAAAAATCCCTGATAAGTCAAATGTGAAGATCATTCATAGCTTGGAAGATGCAATACAAGGTATACATGTGACTGGAAAATTAGTAATGACTGGGACTTTCATTGATAGTGCCATTATTGTATCTGTCTTGATGTTTATATTTGAAGACAAGCTTTGCTCAACATAAATACAGTAAAAGAGGTTTCAGAATTCGACTTAAAAAGTGGGTTGACTAATTTAAGTAAGACATGAAAAAATTGTAAGAATCCCTTGAAAAGTCCTTTAGTTTGGCCATGGGATTTTTGTATGAACCTGGATGGATGGTCATCTCGACATTGGGTGTTCATCATGATATTTAGTTGGTCCAAGGGAAAATGGTGGCTGATGTCACATCCAATATGGCTGCACTGGCAGTCATCTTAAAAACTCTATCACTACTTCTCTTAAACAGAAAGTGTTATCAACACATGGTTTTCATAAAAAAAATTTCTTCTAATGTCTGGTCCCAAAATGAAAATGTTGGATCAGATATGGCCACCATTGTAACAGTCATATTAGCACTATTCCTCCTGTATGGATGGTCATATTGAAATAGAATTTTCACCAAAAGACTTCTTATGATATTGTGTTTATCTTAAATAAAAATGGTGCCAACCTTGCATACACATTGGCCACCAAGATGGCCATTTTAAAATTCTCTTGTCACTACTCCTTGTGAATAGATGATCATATTGAGATGTTTTCAGCAAGAGACTTTTTATAATGTCTAGTCTGAAATGAAAATGGTTCCAATCTTAACATCCAGTAAAACTCGGCAATTAAGCAAAGAAGAAATGGTTTTATCTTTTATCTTGGATTCCTGTAAAGTTAAGAGGCTCTTTGTTGATGGATTGACATGAAACTTGGCTAAAGATTATGTAGATCACCTGAAGATGTGGATATCAACAAATCGCTTTGCTGTTGCAATGTTAGCTCTGCTAGTCATAGACATTTTACCACTTCTCCTAAACTACTTTTAGAATTGCCATGTATTAATCTTGATGTCTATTTATTGCTCAATGAAAATGGTGCCATCTGGACATCCATTATAACCTTCCATAGTTGCCATCATGGAAATCTTTTAATGCTTCTGCTTCTTAAACTACTGGTCATATTAACATGTGGTTTTCACTAAAAGACTTCTTATGATGTCTGGTTCATATTACTTGAAAATGGTGCTGATCTGACATAAATATGACCACCATGGCAGGCATTGTAAAAACCTTGTCATCACTATTTCTCAGTGGAAAGTCATGTTGACATGTGGTTTTGGCTGAAAGGCTGCATGTGGTGTCTAGTTGGCCTTCAATTAAAATGATACCAATATGAAATACTGGTACAATATAGCTACTATGGTGACCATCTGCAAAATCTTGTTATCGCTACGAAATAGAAAGTTGTACTGTGGTGTTTGCTTAGGTAGAGGTGCACAGTATTACCAGTATTTATAGGTTACTGCATTTGTATGGGAAAATATGAACAAGTTTTTTTGAGTAATACTGGAAGTCCTTGGGAGTGATGTATTAGTCCCAAAAATTCACGTTCATATTTTCCCATACAAATGCTGTGACCATTTTGTTATATACTCATTTTGTTTTTCCTTCTGTGGCTTAATAATAAAAAGAATACATTACAAGAAACAAAGTAAATCAATAAATACACAACCATAGATTCATCAGCACACAGTAACAGTATTAAAGCGCACATAGCACCACCCATCAACTTTTGAACTTCGTCACACGCTGAACATTAGTTTTAAAATTCTTGTTTTGGTCTACTTAAAATACTTTGAATGAATGCGTATTGAAACAACTTTCCCAGTTTGTCTGGAATGGAAGGATTTTGTTTTTCTGTTAATCCAACTCAATTTTGCTTTTATGCTTGTGATGGACTGGATTTATTAGCTGAGTCAATTCTGTATGGTGTACATTGTGATTTTAGCAGTGGATTGGCATGGAATCAACCACATATCAGTTTCATCACTGATTATTTGGAATCGTAATGTGTGAAAAATATTAATTCTTTTAAGTGAAATTATCAAAACATGCTATGGAATATCACATTCATTTTGTTTTGAGTGCAGTAAGGAGAATGTGATTTCTGTTTGATATATAGTCAAAATTACTTCAAAAATTTGCAGTGAGAATCAAGTTTTGGAACCCTTGACTTGAGCCATGTAATTCAGATTTGCAAACAAAAGTACATTTTGAGGAAATTCAAGATGCTATTCTTATTACCAGCTAAAGAACACATTTGTTTTTGCCCAGTCACTTGCATGCACTCTGTAGGAGGGACCCCAGCTAAGTACATGACTTGTATGGCTACTGTTGTATTAAAAAAATTAAATGTGGAAATTTGCAAAGCAGCTGCTGTGTGACAGATAAAAAATAAGACTTCTTCATTGTGTTGGCTTATTAGCTCTGAGGCTGTTAGTTTTCCTCCAAAACCTTCACTTCCATTTTTTTTCTTCGAATTTAGCATTTTGACTGACTTGTAAAATGGTACATATCTTGGCCTCAATATACTTTTTCTGTGCTATTGCTGTAGACCATTGAGAGCACTGGTCATAGTGTGAACCATTATGTGTGCGAAAAGTTATGAACATTTCTCCTGAATAACTCTTTAAATGATCAGAATAATATTTTTTTTTATACTGTTTTACTCATGTTTGTTTTGGACTTTGCTAACATCACATTCATTCATTCATTTGCTTCTTTGAAAGTTTCATTTGTGATGCAGTGAACTCATCCACATCATTAACTTTATCATCTCTACTTTCATATGGATCAAACAGCTTGTTTGGCTCATTCACAAACAAATCTAATAAACCAGAAGCTTAAGAGTCTACTATACATGAACATACATTGATTGTTTACAAAATAGTTCCTAATACATGATGCTATTTTTAGACGTGTTGTGGAGTATGAAGCTGTGCAGTATGGAGAAATATTGCATGATTCTAACAATGTAAAGTTAATTTAGAGAAAGGAGCACATAATAAACTGGTTTACTGTGGCATTTTTTTTTGCACTGGTACTTTGGTAGTTTCCATCAATAAGGAATGTACGAAATTTCAAGAGAGATCTTTCTTGAATTTAATGATTTGTAAGTCTACGAACCATCCAAAGAGTTTCATTTGTTTTCTGTTCAAATTGTGTCATTTTTGAAGTCCATTAAAATATTTTTTCATTTGAGTATGTGTGTTTTATGTTTTCTAGCCCTCTCTAACAAATATCTTAGCCAGGTGTTCGTATCCTACTCAGAGTTTTTTTGTCTATTACTTTAACTTGTAAATTTTTTGATTCAGCATCAACACTTCTGTCTTTTCTTGCGGTACCAAGCTCTACTAGTTTTCCTTTTATTAAAATGATATTCTGAATCCCAATATGGCCACTATGGTGACCATCTAGAATATCTTGTTTTCACTACTCTTGCTGAATAGATAGTTTTAAAGAAATGGGATTGTTAACAAGTATACATGAATGTGCTTGCTTTTAGTGGCACCTCAGCACAAAAGTGGCTGTATGGTGGCAGTTCAAACTGTTGTTCTAAAAAATATAAAAGTGAAGAATTGCACAAAACTTTACAAAGATAAACTTATCCAAATAAATGTAAATGCGAAGTGTAACAATATAAAATATAAAAGTAAAGATGTTAAAATTCTGTAAAAGGAATACAAAATAAAAGATAAAGGAAACATGTAAAATTTTGAAAATGTATGGTGTAACATTTATTGGGCTGTCAACAAAAGACTTTTTAAGATATATGGTTGGTCCTTAATGAAAAGTTTGCTAATCTTGCATCCAATATATCCATGATGGCTTTCTTGAAAGCCTCATAATCACTGCTTTTTCTGAATTTAATGGTCATATGGGGTTATTTTCATTTTTGTCCTGTAGCCTAATGCATTGTGGGACACAATCTTATTGGCACATTTGGTTCTGCCATTTTTTTATTGATTTGCCATGAAAGTAAATGTTATTGTCATGACCTAAAGAAGTGCATACATACCATCAACTCAATTTCCACCAATGTTTTTTAACATTATTCTTTTTGTCTTGTAGCATCCTTCAGCGATGACACGATCATATTAGCACAGCTAGTCCTGCAGTTTGACTCATTATTTATGGATTACTTTGTAACTTGGTACATCCTGTGGGGATTGTCATCTAAAGATGTACATATTGAGAAATCTGTGTTCTCCTATGATTTGTTGTAAAATTAGTTCTGGCCCATTTTGACTTGCAGCAGGTTGCAATTTATCATAAAATTTTGTTAATGCAGCTACTTTTGATGGATTACTGTGAAACATCATACTCATTGCGGCCACCCAGAGATATGCATGCTGAATAATCGTTGTACTTACCCTATTTTCAGAAGAGTTTATGTTTTGGGATTTTATTTTTGTGCTATAAATTCATCTCCATCATTGGATAGGGGTGGGATGGGGTGAGAAAACTGCTCACCATTCTTTTACTGTTTTTTGAGGTTATGATATATATATATATATATATATATATATATATATATATATATATATATATCTATATATCTATATATATATATATATATATATATATATATATATATATATATATATATATATATATATATATATATAATCTGACTGCAGCCTGGCACAGTACAAGAAAGTAGTGCATGCTGAAGTTAATCATTGTGGACCTTGATCTAACTTTGTTATATTCGTTTGTGATATTCACATGAGGGCAAGTGATCAACAGATGCTGACTGATTCATCTGTAACCTCAACAGGATAAAGCACTCACAGATAGGATAAAATACTCCATTACTATAAAAACTGGTGTAAGAATGCTGAATTTCCTTTGCTGTTGACACAGCTGTTTGTTATAAATTCTAATTGTTTGGTTTGGCTTGGTGTATTTTTGGCAAAACAACACAATTAGGGTATTTAGAGGTTTGGAAGAGTAAAGTGCCACCATGCCCAAAGATACAACATGGTAGCCTGATCCAGACTGATCCAATGGTCCAATTCGAACTCCGTGTCGATTCAGTTGCCAGTTGAGCATGCATGCTTCTTGACTGTTAAGTTCATGAAAACTTTGTACAAATCTTGTGCACTAGTATAGTAAGTACTAATTGAAAGAGGTGTCATTATGTGCTCCGATTTGGGGTCACAAAAGAAAGTCATTAAATCGTATATACTGTATATACTCTCTTATTGTATATATATATATATGCTTCTAAGTCAGGTCAAACTGCAGACAACAAAGATCCTGATCTGCTGAGGAATAATGCACCTTTAGATCAGGTTCTATGTTGTTTGTTCTACTGATTACTCCTAACAAACTGCAAGGACCAAGATCTGCCAGCACATTATGCGATTGGAGATCTGGGTCTTTGCAGATTTGATTCCTCTTATAAGTGAGTATATACAGTACTCCCTTTAAATTGGATCAACTGCAAACTACATCAATGAAGATCTGCAGTCACATAATGTGCAGCAGATCTTGGTCTGTATTGTTCATTTGAACTAATTAATAAAATGAACAAACATAGACTCAATCTAAATGTGAATCATGCAACTGTATGTAGATCAGAAGCTGTGTTGGTTGTGGTTGTAAAAGATTTATAAATTATCATATACAATACAGGAAATGTTGCTGCAATCTGCTCATTTGTCCAAAGTCTGTTGCATCAAATTTCATTGGATTATTGGATTGGATTATCTGACCAGTGTCAGATAATTTAATCTTCATCTGTGTGGCATTTGTGCAAGTACATAAAAAAACTGTGAAAGAGTGATCACTAATCTGGATTTATGAGTGTGCAAGTCACTATGACAACAAAAATAAAATTTGGTGATTCATTGATGTAATCACAAGGCAGAGGATGAGAACTAATCTGGCATTACAGTACATTAGACAATTGGAAGAAAATTGAGTCAGAATAATCCAGACATGACATGGATTTAAATATTTTGTATGCAATGAAAACATTTGAGAAAGAACACAAGACTGTAAGGTAAACCTGTAGTTTTAAGCACAAAAACCATTTCATTATACTTCCTGGTATATATATATAAGATGGTATGTTAATGGAGGTTGCATAAAGTTGAGTAGACCATATGTTACAAATGTGTAGGTACGATTTGAGTGGATTTCAGTCTGTTCATTTTTGCAAGGGATAATTAATTGTGCATAACTGCATCAGTTCTAATGCAGTGTGCAATAAAACAATGCAAAATGTTTTTATAGTCAATAGGTTCTTAACACTACTTCCAAGAGGCATCATCCTGTATAATAGTTAGTCTGCTGGTTATAGACCAAAAGTTCTTATAGGATGGTCTGTTGTCCATCATTTGTTGTCTATCTGTTTATTAGCACAATTTGGTTTTCACTACTCCTCCTAAAACAGTTACCTTGAAACTGATCCCATGGTCTAGTTGGACTTGAAGGGAAAATGGTACTACATTGACTTGAAAATCTTGTTAGGTGCCAGAAAAAATGTGTTTCCTATTGCACTGGTTTTAAAATTAAGGTATGCAGGTTGTTTTTTTTAAAAAAAGACAAATATTTAGTGTGATTTATTTATTTTATTTATTTAACCATGGGGAAAAAGTGCTTGCGTTGGCATTGAAAAACAGGGACAGTCAGCCAGTTGGAAAGATGAATTTTTTTGGTGGGGAGCATTATTGCTACTGCTTCTGAATAACTGGTCATGTCGGCATGGAGTTTTCACTAAAAGACTTCTTATGGTGTCCTAACAAAAATTATGCCAATCTGACATCCAGTATGGCCATCATGGGAGTCATTGTGAAAATCTTGTTGTAGATACTTCTTCTTGGTCATATAAACATGGACTTTTCACAAAATTTTGTTGTTGTTTTTTTTTTATGGAATTATCACCATTTTTTCAACACAAGATAGGCTATACATGGTGGCCAGTATAAATGGTGGAGGAAGAATCCGGGAAAACCCCAGAAAGAACCACCGACCCATGAGAAGTTACTAGCAAGCTTTCTCACATACCCACATTTTGGCCGAACTCGAAACTTGAACGCACACTCTGCCACTTGGGTCCCCATCACTAAATGAGATCATATGATGCCTAATTTGTCCTAAAGGAGAATAGTGCTGACCAGACATCCAAGATGGCCACCATGGCAGCCATCTTGAATTTTTTTTTTTTATTGCTACTTCTTCAAGGATGGTCATATCAACATGGGTTTTCACAAAAAGACTTCTTATGATGTCTACTTGATCTACCTTGGCAGCAGTCTTGAAAATCTTGTTATTGCTTTTCCTTCTTCAGGGATGTTCATATCAGCATGATGTTTTCACTAAAGGACTTTTGAGGATGCCTAGCTGGTCCTAAATAAAAGTGGTACTGATCAGACTCTCAATATGATCACCATGTGAGTCATCCTAAAAGTCAAGTGAAAAGGGTACCAAGCTGACATCCAGCATGTGCACAACAGCAGCAAATTTTAAAATCTTGAAGAATATCAGAGATGGTTTTGACACTCAACAGTTAAAAGAAGAAATAGTCTAATCTTGAATTCTTTGAAAATCTTTTCACCTAGTAGAATGTCAGTCCTTTTGAGGGACTCTTGTTACAGATATTTTTACATTCTTCTTAAGTAAATTACAGCCTAGTTGCAGAAGCTTCAGTTTGTTTGTTCCACAGTCTTGTGGATTTTAAACTGTTAAGTGATTATTTCGACTAAATTACAAGAGTGTAGAAAGACATTTGTTAGGCTAAGGAGTCAGGGACACCACTTGACTCAACTGATGCTAGGTAGACGAAATTCAATTATGTCTGTAGTTTTGAGGAAGGATTACACCCATAGATTTAATTGTCTGGGATAGAATGGATGATGCCCAGACTTGAGTTTGACAAATTTGTTGCTAATATGGTATTGATTATGCACAGTTTGGATGGAAAAATGTGCTGGCTTTTGTTAGAATGCTTAACTGTTGATACATCATGATGCCCTTATTAATACTGTTTGGGCCACTTCATCAATGCCAACTTGTGAAATTGTTTTCCTTTTTGGTTTGTTGGTTTATCATGCTGAGGAAATGGGAGCAAATTAAGTACCTTTCCAAAGGACACAATAAGGCAGTCAAGGTGACTTGACCTGGGCATGTATTGATTCCATGACCCTTTAATTACAAGTCTGATGCTCAACCAGCTGAGCTCCCAGAGTATTTACTATGCACAATTAGGATGGAAAATTGTGATGGTGTTTATTTTTATGTTGCAGTACACGACTAACAATACATGATGGCTTCTTTCATGGTGACTTCATAATGCCAAGTATAAAAGGATAGTCATAGCATTGATTTACAGTGCTATCTTTTGTCACAGAAAGAAAAATTGTGAAATTGGATGCTGAGAAAGCAGTTGAAGGATACTGAGTCTTAATTCAGAAATAGAGAGAAATTGTTGTTCTGTTAGAATTTGGTATAGAATCATTGCTCTTGATATTTTTGTCACTACTGTTTGTGTTATCTCCATGTGTGTGATATTGAAGACTAGAAATATTTGTATATACTTGCTTATAAGTCAAGTCCAACTGCACAGAATAAAGATCCTGCATAATGCATTTGCAGATCAGCATCTGTGTTGTTTATTCTACTGATTACTTCCAACTAACTACACACACTGAGATCTACCAGCACATTATGCGATGGCAGTTCTGTCTGCAGTTTGCAGTTGGACTCGTCTTAAGAGTGAGTATATATGTTACTAGTGGAGGACTTCCAGAGTGTTGATGAAGGGTGTCTTGTAAATGAATTTTTCCATACTGCCTTTGGCTGTGTCTTTGTCAATTAAAGGATCTTTGTAAAGTAACAGTGTACTGGATATATGTTATTTTGTTAATACTGTAGAAACCTGTTTACATGGACTGCATTAATTGATCTTGCGATCTTATCAGAATCAGATGCAATAGGTAATGTACCAGACTCCTAAGCTAAAGGTTACAGGTTTGAATCCTGTCCTGATCAGCCCAATTTTTTTTTTTGGTGGTACCTTTCTGGGCAATGTACTTTACTCCATGACTTCACTCTATATAGCCTTTTATGTGTTGATGTACTATTAAACACCAAAACAAATAAATGTCCAAATTAAGTGAACCACAGGTATGTCCCAAGAATATTCAGATTTAGTATAACTGTACTCGTTAAGCCAAGCTACCATTAATCTGATCGCTTTTCTTCTTCCCCCCCACCCCCAATTTAACATAAGTGGAATGTTCATAAGTATTCAGTTGATGAAAAATTATACTGCATAATGAAGAATTTTTTTAGACCTTGATCCATAATTATGTTTATATTCCTGCAGTATATTTGGTGGGGATAGTGTTGCTGTTTCCCTCCATTCTTCATATATAATCGCATTACATCCCATCACATAATGTCACCACATGTGACAAATGTTTTATACACACAGTAACTTTTGCAGGACTTGATGGATTTAGATCAGAGTATGTGAGAGGCTTTACATTATTAAGACATAGGTCAAATTCAGTTTTATCCATTTTCTAACATTTTATGGAGTTGTGGCTTGTATTTAAATCTGAACTTTGCCCTTCAAATTTGTTTGCTCAGAATAACTTATGAAGGACTTAATTCATTGAATTTGATGTTGTGAGACTTTACATTAATAAGAACTAGGTCATGTTTCATTTGTGCCCTTTTTTTGTCAATATTTTACAGAATTATGGCACATGTTGCACACAGAACTGTACCCTTCAGTTTTGGCTTAATAACTTTCAAAGAAACTGAATTTGGTGTTGAGGCTTTATTTTAAGAAGATTTATGGTCAGGGTTGATTTTTCCATTATTTTCCAGCTACATTTTATGGATCATTAACATCCTTGTTTTACTTAGACCTTGACTGTTGACTTGCATCAGAGGGGTGGAGGTCATCTATAGTACACTGGCCCATTTTCCAGTTTTAAAGTCTTGTCATTTCTGTTTGATGCCCATTTGTTAATGGAATATGTAGGTACATCCTTCACACTTAATTTTCTGTTCCAATTCAGCTTGATTTATAGCATAGATGTAAAAGTTGGGCATCTTGTCAGTATGTCAGAAAAATGTAACCCATCATAGGTCAGTGCATTTGGCATTTTCAATGTCGTTGAACTTTGACATAGAATATATATAAAAGTTAACGTCAAGTACAGATGGACATTTTTTTTATTTTAATTCTGTATTTATTCCAAATTTCTTTTCCTGACTCCTAGATCACATGCAGCGTTTTATATTGCTTATCTAAAGGTGAAAAGAAGGGAAATGTTGCTTGCACCATTATTATTCTGTTGTTGGCTTGTATCAAAGTCATTGGGTTTTTTTATCCACCAAATTAGCCAGATTTGCTAGACTTGCCTTTTGATGAAGAAGAAAGATTTATTAGGACTGGAATGACCTTTTCTAATAAGTCAACATAATGTTCAACATTTTTTAAAATTATAAATGGTTTCATAACATTTGCATACAAGCTGAAATTCAGGTTAGAGTGAGAAAAGATGACTAACTTTGAAGTGGGTTTGAAGTACTGTTTTATCTCTCAGCTCTGTCAGTGTTATATCTGACAGATGCACTGAGGTATGCTAACTTGGGCTTGGTGCCATAAGCATTATCATTCAGGAGTCTGTACCATCCTTACCCATTTAGGAGCACCCTGAAATAGACTGATGGATTATAGTGGGTATATTTTCAGGAATTTATTTTTCTCTTACTGAAAGAGACCAGATATGTTTTCTGGATTTTCATACATATTGAGATGCCCTACTAGTTTGTTGAAAGTCATCGGTACATTTGCCACTGTATCTTACCATATTTTCCATAGAGGATCTCTTCTCTTTAAACTGCAGTAGAAGCCTTGTCTCAGGGTCCATGTTGGCCGCGTGGTCTAAAGTGCTTGCCTTTACTGATCGTTGCCATTTCACCTCGATCTGCATGGGTTTGAGTCTCAGGCCCTACCATTGTATGTGAGAAAGCTTGCCATTAGTTTCCTGTAGGTGAGTGGTTCTTTCCAGGGTTTTTCAGGCTCTTCCTCCATCATTTACACTGGCCCCAGTGAATAGCCTATCATGTGCTGAGAAATGGTGTTAAGCCCAAAACAGCAACAACAACAGCAAGATGAATGCAGGCATAATTGCCTTTCTTAAGTAGATAGTTTTACGTTGACAAATTTGTTAAGCACACTTGAATGTAACTGCAGGTTAAGTAGTTTTGGAAATAAAATTTACCTTCTCCACTTTTAAACTCAATTTTCATGGAAATAACAAAATTATGTTGCTTTTGATTAGTGTGATGTAGATGATGGAATTAAATTCCTCATTTTCAATCATTATTTTTCAAAAAATATCAGCTGAAGAGAGGATTGTTATGCTTTGAAGAGTATGCAATTACTGGTTTAAAATGTTTGGTTGTCATAAGACACTAGTGTTCCTCCGAGTGGTATATATATGGTATTTTTTATGCAGTTTGATTACAACTGTGAAAGTTATGCTACAACTCTGCAGAATGGAATTCCATCCTTTCCTTCTGATAGATATTTTCACCTTCACTCTACTGCATCCAGTCTCTAGAATAGACCTGCCATTTTTCGCCAGCTTCAGCAACCATGTTCAGTGAAGTTTATCTTTTTTTCACCTTCCATAGTGTGTCCCTGCTTGATTTCATTTAAAACTGGATTTCTCATTAAGGAGGTGCTCATGAGAGTTGTAATGAGATGTTTAATATTTCAAGTTGGTTTTTTATCATACAATAGTCTGTAATAATTTGCATGTCAGCAATATCATTGTTGACCACATCTTCAGTACTTGTGTGAAAATTGGATTATTGTGGGCGTGTAACAAACTGCAACATATTTTGATACAGTTTTACAGTACTTTCATACATACAAATATTTTTTTTATATTGTGTGAATTTCTACTTTGTCCATCAGAGGATACCAAAATTAAAATCCCTGTGGAAGTTGTCTCCAAAAATCAGTTGAAAGCTTTGAAGGTACAGTAAGTTTATAAAGCAGATGTGTCAGGCAGGTCATGCTAGATCACTCTGTGAAGACCTTATTATGAAATAAGAGAAGACTTGGCCTACACACAAGCATAGAATGACATAATATCATCTCATCTATCTCCTCTCTGTCAGTTGTCTGGAATATATTAGTGCTAACCAGTGTAAATGAACAAAGTGAATGCCATTGCATAGATAATTCAGAATCAAATGAAGCACAGTGTCTGGTCCAGGGATGGTACATGTTCAACGTTCTGTTCAATAGATAAAATCTTAGGGACCAGTCTGGCTATATGTTGAAGCTTAGCTGACCTCCAAACCACACTGAGCTGAAGTAGTTCAGCTTATTTAAAATACAGGACTAAAACTGCTGATAAGCCAAACAGTTGCAGTTCAATACAGTGGTACATTTTATGTATGGGAAGAATAGGAATTGAAGTCTAGCATTGAATCAGTGGTGCTAATACTAGAAAATTGTGCAGACAGTATTATTTATTCAGTGATTGTGAAGTTTGTTCCCCATTCAAGAGTCACAATTATAGTGTACTTAGAAAAGGGGTTGTGTTTGAGTATTTCCTTTTGGATAGCACTTAAAATGTGAATGAGTGGAGAAAATATAATCATTTTACCTATATTCTAGAATATCATTCAGGTTTGTGTTACTGGCTATTATTCAAAGGATTTTAGACACTGTTTATTGAGCTTGGGATTTCTGTTTAAAAAAAGTATTCCCATATTTAAGTTCTACATGAAATTATTTTTTTAATTTGGAGAATCAACCATCACTAACAAAATGACAATTATTGAACGCAGCTTCCTGATCAGTTTTATGGTGGATGCCCGTGGAGGGGCTATGCGAGGATGCCGTCACTCTGGAGTTCGAATTATCATACCCCCCAAGAAAGCTTCTATGCCCACACGCATCACATGCCGTCTCATCAAGAAGGAAAAACTGCTACACCCACCCCCCATGAATGAAGGCGAAGCTCTTGCCTGCAGAATCTTAGAGATGGGACCTACAGGAACAAAATTCTTAGGGTAAGTAAAGGTTTTTAACTTATTTTATGTATTTAGATCTACAAACAATTTCAGGTGTATTAGCCCTTATTGAGAAAAGGAATAATTTTTGTCAGGGCCGGGGATGTGTGATCTCCCATTCCTTATGGTGCTTTGGTTATCATTATCCATGGTGTTATTGCCCGGATAGACTAAACAATAAAATTAAATAAGAAATTAAGGGATGGAATAAAAAAAATCTGAGCAGAGATATAGCATAAAACAAAGCCCTATATGTAAAACAATTTAATGAATTACGTAAACAAAATTGAACATGACATTTGAATGATTCACTTTCTCTTAGAAATAGAGATAAAAAATTTATGCAAAATTCAATTAGCTGTTGTGTTACACCAATAAAATAAATTTCATCATATAATTGAGTGACTGGTCTAATTGCATGTCAGCTTCACCTGGTTGCTTCCAGTCTTTGCAAATCTTTGTTGATGATAGGTCAGCATTACCGTATTTTTTTTTTTCCTTCTCTCTCTCTCCCTTTAGCCTCTTCAGGTCATCAGCCTTCTTGGTTGTAGGCTGTGCTTTTTTCCACTCTGCATTACATGTATGGAGCTATTTTTTTTCCTTCATATAAAAATATAATACCCATCCTAAATATGTGTCAGGCTTTTTCTTCTCCTGTGATCAGCAAATATTCCCATTCTTTTTATGTCAGATATTGTCTATCATAATTAAGCAGAATTAAGCTATGGTCATTTCACAACCTGATGCTGATACTCTATCCTATTAATGTGATTTTATGTCTTTCAGTGGCTATTCACATTGGTAACTTGAACTATGACATAATTAGACCTCTTAGAAAAACCATCACACCCCACTTGGGCTGTAAATTACTAGCTGACTCCATGAGTTAGCACACATTTCTTATACTAACACCATTGATTCTTGGTTGAAAAGAATTCACAATTTCACAAATCAGTTAATGGACTTTACTCCTTGTGCTAACTATATTAATTGCTAATTAGTGATTCATTGACATAGACACAGAGAAATCAATTTTTGGCATACATGCTAGATACCATTTAAGATAGATAAATTAATCACAGTTCGTATCAGAGTAATGCATGAAAATTCCTACAATACATGATTTCAATTACATACAGGTAACTAAATCCAAACTCATTCATATAATTAATGAGTCACATAACGTTTGAGACAAAATGCATGCAATCCCTTAGCTTCTGAGCTCATGGAAAAATTGATGTATGAATGGACTCCAATTAAAATTCAATTCATGCTTGAAGCAAACCAGTTCTCATCCTTTGCAGTCAGTAATTTTGAGTCTAGCCTATATGTCAAACTTAATGTTCACATGTCACAATGACCACAAAATGTGCTGCATAATTATATACAAAATTTTGCACCATTACAATTTGAATTGTATTGATTTTTATCTTTCTTTTTTTAATACACCTGCTAACCATGTCAGATCTTCCTTCCCTTTCCTGTTCTCCTTTTCCTTCTTGCTACCCCCCCCCCCATAATTGTATATCATTCTCCAGTGCCTTTTCATAAGTTCTAATCTATCTTGCATCTTTAATATAAATAGAGGCTTCATTCATTCATCAATCCATCCATCCCTCCATCCTCTCACCCACCCACCCATGCATACCTAGTTTTAATGTCTGATAGTTTCAGAATTCAGAATGTTCATCATTTCTGTGTACAGCAACATTTTGACTCATTTTCATGTTACTTCATGAATCAGGTGCATTTTTATCACATTTCCCATTACAGCTATGAGAAACATTACCATTGAACATTTCCCATTCCAGCTGTATGAAACGTGGTATGACATTATACTTTAGACAGTAGCATCTATACATTTATTATCTTGATAATTATCTTGTCATTACAGCTAATCCAGCCATGCTGTTGTTCATACCAGTCTGGTGTTTCATAGCTGGCAAATTGATCTGTGCATAAGCCCAATATAAAAATATTGACAGGCAAATACAGTATATACTCACTTATAAGTCAAAACCAACTGCAAACTGCACAGACACAGACCTGCTGTCACATAATGTGCAGGCAGAGGTGTTTGCAGTTAGTTAGGAGTAATCAATAGTAGAAAAAAACAATATAGACCCTGATCTCTAGGTACATTATGCTATGGCAGATCAGGATCCTTATTGTATGCAGTTTGACTCAACATATTAGAGAGTATATATGGTAATTTATTAAATCTGAGTACATGTATTTGGGTTAAGCCATACTGCTTGCTTTGACCTTGAAAAAATATGGGGATTATCCAGTCCTGTTCATCAGGGTACATATGCATTGGGCATGCATGTTTACATATGTCTGCATGTAGTAGTAAATGATACATATAATGTCACACAACACCATTAAATTATACATGTAATGTCACACAATACCATCTACACTATTAATAATAGAGCAGTCAGACCTTAAATAATAGTAATGGCTGGATCATATATGTACAGGTCTTGGAAGTTTTGTCTGTTTGGGTAGGACTTCTGGGGAGAGAGTAAAATGGAGATTGGGAGATGGACGATACGTATTATTATCAACAACAGCAATAATAATAGTAACAGTAAAAAAGTTGGTAAAAATACAGGTTTGCTATTATTACTTATATTTATCTGTGTTTCAATTTGATCTGGTCTGTTGTAGAAGGTATTGTTTGATGAGGGGGGTGCCATTGTACAGCAACACAAGGAGGTTACTTACTGCTGAGGCAAAAGAATAAAGTGACTTGCCCAACTATACACAAAGGTATTCCCATATGTACTTGTTTATAAGTCAAGTCAAACTGCAAACAACAAGGATAATGATCTGCTGTATTGTTTGTTCTACTGATTACTCCTAACAAACTGCACAGATCCAGATATCTGCTGTTGCATTATGCGATGGCAGATCTGGGACTGTGCAGTTTGCACTTGGACTTGATTTATATGTGAATATCTCTGATAGCTAATATGGGTTGATCCAATGGTACCACTCAAGCCCGCACACTTCTGAACCATGGAGCTTTTGTGGTTGTCTGCCTCCATTAGATACCTCTTGTGACATGCAGGATGAATGCATCA
Organism: Megalonaias nervosa; assembly: GCA_016617855.1. NCBI lineage: Eukaryota > Metazoa > Mollusca > Bivalvia > Unionida > Unionidae > Megalonaias > Megalonaias nervosa. The sequence goes on from JAECUM010016806.1 coordinate 35,112, forward strand.
GGCCCATTCTACATCTGTGTGACTGTAGTGGGTGTTGTAGGAGGTCATTTTAACACTGTCAGATCACGGAACCGACCTCACATAGATAACATATAGACCCATTGTCTACAAATATATGATCTTCTGGACACTATATATGTATATATCAGTCTGGATCAACTTTCTATGCTAAATATTTCTTTTACTATAACTTAATCATAAATGTGAAGTTCTTATATTATAAATGTTTCATTTTGCTTTAGCTTAAGGGTTGGTAACCTGCATTTTGTCCTGGATTGCATTCAGAAGTCATAAAGATTTTTCATTACAAGTTTAAGCTGTATCATTATTTAATTCTTTCATATTGCAGTTTGAACTTTACTAATTTTGCTAATTACTGTAAGTAAGGTTCAGTTGACAAGGGAAGTGTGGGGGGGGGGGGCAAGCAAAGCCCTTTCTCTCACATGTAAAAGTATATTGCACATTGCCAATAAACTTTTTAATTCAGGGGTTGTCTTCAGCATTGGGTGTACCATATATACTCACTTGTAAGTCCATGACCAGGGTCTATGTTATTTGTGCTCCTGATTAGCTCAAACAAACTGCATAGACCTCACTCTGCCAGTGTATTATGCAATGGCAGATCTATTTTATGATGTTTGGAGCAGGATCTGTCTTATACCAGAGTATATATGGTACATGTAATTATAGTATAATGTTCATAATGTTGGGACCCAAGGACCTGGTTCATAGCTGCTTTTCTTTCAACCACAGAGTAATGGAATACCTAATAATCAAGTGGGAGAGGGAGCAGAATGGAATATATTCAGTGACTGCCATTAGCTTGTTGCAGTAATATCATCCTCAGCATGGATACTGTCTTAATTTAGATTATAATACAAATCTTTATTGCTCTACCTGTCAGTCAATATATTTGAGGGCACTCAGCACCATAATGGATATACAAAAAGTAAAGTTGAAAAGTGTAAACTAGGTAAAGGTTAACAGACTCCCACATACTGTAACCACACTGACTGCTGCTGAAGCTGGCAAGGTGGAGTGTTGTGTAACATCAACAAGGATGAATGAAAGCTTGTTGCCTTCCAGGTCCCAGTAAGCTCCAACACTGTCATGATTACCATTGTATAAAAATTCAAGTTGTCACAATCTCGAGTTTTATTAAATTTGTCCATATTTATTTGGGATTTGTTTGTACTTTTATTGGAAGTGAATGCCATAATAAATACTTACATAAATTGCTTTGCCATTTAGAACTCTGAGCTATCCATGCTCTGCTGATCCATTATTTCTGTAAATTTCTGTTCCATGGTGATTAATTTCCCACATTGAACTTGCATTAGATTGAATCAAGACACAGCTGTCACATTTATGACGATGGCAGCTTTGGTGTCAACAGTTTAATATTTCATAAAGTTTTTCATTTGCATATATTTCCTAAATCCCTTCATAAATTCTCATGTATCAGTATGAAGCTAAGACAGTTCATAGTATGACATGTTTACCCATTTTACCATGGTGTAAATGTCCCACTCCCAGGAAAGTTTTGTCATTTGCTAATATTTCTTAAACACCATGATAGATTCTTAATATACTTAGAATTAATCATTATTAACGTAACACAATTAATTTTACAATGCATTCACTTACCTTGGGGGTCAAGGTCACAGTTGTGGAAGATTTGCTTTAGGTTTTGGTTAATGTTTCTTCCTTTTTTTAAAAAAGATTATTAAACTGATGATGGATTTTCTTCATACTTTGGATAAATTGTTATAAAGATAAGACAACTCGTTCCATGATATGCATGCTTGCACTTTTACCTTGTGGACAAGGTCATGATCACAGAATGTTTGCATTCAGGTTTGGGTTTAAAATAGTTAATTTATTTAAAATATTTAATTTCCTTACATTTAGACAAACCATTCTGTGACATGCTTGTTATCCACTTTTTACCTTGGGGGTCGAAGTAATTAATTTCACTCCAATGCTTTGATTGTAGGTTCATTTGTAGGCTTGACATTGAGGTCCTGGCATTCTTATTACCATTTATTTAATTCCCCACAACATGAGACATTGAATTTGTAAAATAAATTTATTGCAATTAATCAGGATGACAATGTACAGCCATTTTTAACATAGAATGTTTTAAGCCCAGTCAAATTTTTGCTCTTTGTGTTAAATAAATGCATTATTATTTATGACTGCAAACATTTTTACTTCCTTCAAATACTTGCCATTTAGTCGTGACTGAAGTTGCAATTTTCAAGTTTGAATTTACTTCATTTACTTGCATATAAGTCAAGTCCAGCTGCAAACTGTACAGATCCAGATCTACTGTCGCATAATGCACTTGCAGATCTGAGTTCGTGCAGTTTGTTAAGAATAATCAGTAGAACAAACAACATAGACTGAGATCTGCAGGCCCATTATGCTATGGCAGATCAGGATCTCTGTCATTTGCAGTTTGACTAGACTTATAAGTGAGTTTATACAGTAGCATGTACGATTCTTTTTCAGAGTAAAATATGTTGTGTTTTACATTGGAAACCAATGGACATATTGCAGAATATAAATTTATAAATTTCTTAAGTTATTCATACACAGCATTGTTCCAAGGTTATGTACAAAAACAACTGTATATTCATTTGAATATACTGTATTGGATTTGCAATATACTTGGGATCTAACAGAAATAAATGTGTTTATGCTAGGTGAATCACAATTTACAGAAAAAACATCCAGTAACATCACTGTAATGCAAATACTTTCGACTTTAAAAAGCACCAGTTGTTGTGCAAAATCTAAACCAGCTGGTTCTAATTTCAAGCATAGTAAAAGTGTTCATTATTATGTCAAGGGCTTTGGTTTTTCTATCTGCAAAAGGATGAAAATGATACAACTGTATATTCTTTGTGAAAGTGTATACCAGTGGAAATATTCCTGTATTTTGAAAATATATCAATCATTTCCACTTTGAAGTAACAAAAGATGATAATAAAATGTTTTTACATTCAAATTACTGTCAGTAGCATACTTGTTGATGTACTGTAATTTGATAGTCATCAGAAGAAGTATGTTCCCATGCCACAGTTAAATATAAAGTGAGAAGAAATTCATGTAATAGAATATTGGTGCTCCTAACCTTGTACTACCATATATATTTGCGTATGAGTCCAACTGCAAACTACACTGACCCAGCTCTGCTGTCACATACTGGGCCGACAGGACTGGGTCTGTGCAGTTAGTCAGGAGTAATCAGAGGAACAAACAACATAGACCCCGATCTAAAGGTGCATTATGCTATGGCAGATCAGTATCTTTGTTGTTTGCAGTTTGACTAGACTTGTAAGCGAGTATATAAAGTATTCAGTTGAAATACAAGCCTCAAGGATATATGTGATACTTATGGCAAGATTCTATACCTCTATGACTTTTAGCCTTTGGTAAAGTAAGATATGTCAAAGATAATTGCTTTAGTAGTTAAGAATGTATACAGGTGTATACCATTATATGATATATTCTTGCTTATAAATTGAGTCCAACTGCAAACAATATAGACCCTGATCTTCCATCACACAGTTAGTCCTGACAAACTGTATAGAATCAAATTTGCCAGTGCATCATGCATTGCTAGATCCGGGTCTGTTCAGTTTGCAGTTGGAGCCCACTTTTCTGAGTATAAAATTACATGTATTATCCTTTGTGTAATGGACCCAAAAATGTGAAGAGCATAGACTCAGACCTGTCATTTTTGCTGTTGTTGGTTAGTTTTTAATGGCTCTTTCAGCACTTAACATTCTATGTCCAGGAAATGGCACAGCCTGCCTCTACCAAGGACACCAAGGCAGCTGTGCTGAGCTGACCTGGGTATTATCTAACCTACAACCCTTGGATTAAAAAATCAAACACTATGAGCTGCTGTGGCCTCCCAGAGCTGCCATTATAAATTTGGAACAAACCAAGGTTTAAAATGAAGATCTTCAGTAATATGTGGATTTTTGTAGACTTTGATCAACTAGAATCTCATACTGCCTTACGTTGCAAGGAATTACTGGTTATTCCTTCACAGTTGAGCCTGAAATATATGCATGCCCTAGATGGACAAGTGAATATATCATTTTGATAGAGGATGCACAATGTGACCTATTAGCAGGGGTTGAATGTTTTATGTTAGACATCACAAGAGAGGACCACTATAATGAGTAAGTGCTTGACAGATACAGTCTCTTGTTTAGAGCAGTACATTGCTGCAAATTGAAATATATACCATGTGTACTCACTTATAAGTAGAGTCCAGCTGCAAACTGCACAGACCCAGATTTGCCATTACATGATACACCAGCTGATCAGAGTCTGTGCAGTTTGTTTGGAATTAAAAGTAGAACAAAGAACATAGACCCAGATCTTTAGGCACATTATGATACGGCAAATCAGGATCTTTGTTGTTTGAATTTTGCTTTGACTTATAATCGAGTATAGATGGTAAGGTGCTCTTTGTTTAAAATACTGTTCATGATGTTATAAGTGAGATAACTTATAATGCAGAATGTTCCATTAAACCTGTGTCATAATAGTTCATTATAACACAAAATTAAAATCTTTAATTTGTGATTGCATTTTAAGTGGATATAATATTATGCATCCAGAGCTGAAATTGAAATTATGGGGCACTAATAAAAGGAAATTTGTGCTGTTCAGTGGGATCCATTTGTTGTATGCAGAGTACTGAGGGGCATTATTGTGCGGGAACATTGTACAGATGCAGACAAAATATACAGCAATTCCCTGCCACCCCCAAACAGGAATGCTTCACCATAGGATCTGAAAACAGGAACAAGGAAAACTTAATTGGACAATAGAGACAGACAAGGATAAAGCTATATGCCCCTCCCAAATTCAAGATGAGGCATAAAAGTAAATTATTGATATTATACCAAATGCACAAAAACTACAGAATCTTTAACTCATTAACCCCTGGAGGTTTTTGTCATTTTCACCTGAAATGCAAGTAGGAAACACATTTTGGGGGCTATTTCTTAATACATCCTAATACATCGACTTCCAGGAGATTTCTGGTTAACCTAATGCCTTGTTGTTTTAGAAACATCATTTTTAATTGGCTATTTCACTTGTGCATAAGCAGAAGGATAAAAGTTGAAGTTCTTTTCTTTTCTTTTTTTTTTGCTTTTTCATATCGAGACCACTCTTTATTCCAAATGCCCATCTTATCCTACCTTTTGAAAATGTTAGCCTGTCTGTGTGCAGTTCAGACCGGTTTGCCTTAGATCTGAGGCCAAAATCGGATTCTGAACACGGGCAAATTTTGGGTGGAAAAAAATCAGGTCCAAAAAATTATGTTTTTCCCTCTGTATTTTGTAGTGCAACTACTATAAACAAGATATCAATAATATATTTTATGCACTTTACCTGGTTTACCAATGCAGAAGTAAGCATTATTCCAGTAACCAGAGCAAATCATGTAAAGAACTTTGGTATTATGCAAACTGCTACATCTTCCGATATTCTATGAAACCTAGCTTAGTCACTTGCAAGTCGGTCAAATTGCAAAGAACAAAGAACAAAGACTTTATTTGCGGTAGCATAATGCGCCTGCAGATCAGGGTCTGTATTGTTTGTTTTAATGATTACTCCTAACAAACTACACAAACCCAGATCTGCTGGCACATGCAATAGCAGATCTATGTCTGTACAGTTTACAGTTTGACAAATCTTATAAGTGAGTATCAACAGTATTTGTTCTGTATTTTTGAAAAGCAAAAACTAGTAGGAAGTACATGATTCTTACCTTGCATATCGTTATGCACGTATGTGTGCCAATATGCATTGTTTCATATAGTGCCTCTAGCATTACTCAATGTCACATTAAAATTTGTGAATGTTGCAGAATTTTCAGATCTACTAGATGGGTGTTAGGTAAAGGGTTGGAGGTGATTAGATAAGTGCTGTGGAGGTGATAATGTATGATTTTGAATAGCATACATTCTTGGTCCTTTCGTTGTACACTTAAAATACTGCCCTCCCACTTTGTGAATTGAAATCATGGTCTTTTTACCCCTCCCCTGAATAAAAGCATATAGTCTGACAGGCTGATGTTTGAGATGACTCTTACACTGACTGAGCCCATCACCGACTGCTGTCATTGAAATTCCTTACTGTTTGCATCATTCCTTATCATTCTCATCTCATTAAGCATTACTGTCATGGATATTTGGGGCTTGCCATGCATAAATGAATTAGTAGAACCAAGCAGATGTTGAATGTTTGTTTCATAATCAGGACAGTATGATCCATTTAATCCACTACAGTGCTTATCTTGCAAAATAGCTAGCCCAGGAGTTAGATTCAGTGGTAGGACATTGGATTTGTTATCTGGGTTCAGTATCTGCCCAGGCCAGTCAGGGTAGACTGTCACTTAGCTCCCATTTTCTCAACATGATATAGCCAATAATGTGTCAGACGTGCTGTTTAAATGTACCAGTAACTTATAAATAAATGCTCCTTGCTTGTTCCGATTGTTAAGTATATCTATATTGTGTGTTTAATTTTTGTCCATGATTGAGGGTTGTGCCTATCTGCTTTTTGTCATGCTTTTAAGAAGTAAACAAGATCTTTACCTGAATTTGAGTTCAAGACCTGACCTTGCTTATGAGTTACTGAATTTTTCCATTAGAAATTATTAGTTTTGCAGAACATTTTGTTGCATCATAGGTCAGGTGACGGTTTGTATATAAAGGGATTTGGTAAACACTTATTCATTCCTGCTTCATACAGGTCTTTGGGAGTCTGTGATCAGAGTTTGTAGTTTTGTTCACATATAATCATTGAAGAATTATTTAAATTATTCATTGGAATTATAAAGTGCTCATTGACTTTCTGGACTAAAACATTACTTTGGGATTACTGAGAACTCATTCACAAACATTCTGGATTACATATACATCAGAAAATTCAAGACTATTGGAATTAATTTGGAATGTTCTGTACTTATGGACTTGTGATAGAACACGTTGAATTATTTGTGATTCACTGTGTCTATTAAATTTTCACTGTGTAGCTCTGAGAAGAAGTATTTGTTGATTTTACTAAACTTCTTGGTGTTGTACAGTGAGACTGCCTATTCTCCAGGTCACCAATGTACCTCATTTAAACTGAATAATCTCCTTCTGAGTTTCTTTATTTATTTGTTTATTCTTTTGTCTTAAAAGGATGTGTAGCCAAGCTTGCACAATTAGTAGTAGCATGTCATTTTAAGGTTATAAGTTAGCCCTTATTTGTTGCCTCTTATGGTCTCATTTCCAACCCCTGTATACTGGTCCAAATTTCTTTTGCTAGAGCATTTGCCTGTGCCTTCCAGATTCAGCCTCTAATAGTATATAGTAGTAGGCATTTCCAGCATAATAATTTCAACAGTTTCTGCCTCTTGTGCATATCTGTTAATAGGTCTAGCAGGGATACTGGTGTCAGCCTCAGCATAACTGCTTGAGAAGGCATGCCTATTTATATAGACACAGGGATACTATCCCAATCTCTGCATAACTGCTTGAGAAAGCATGCCTATTTATAAGGCTAGAAGGTAGGGGCATAACGATACACCCAAAAATGTATTGTGATATAACAAACACATATTGCAATATGTATTGCAGTACAGTAACACTTAATGAAAATAAATAAAATAATCACTATAACATTTAATACTTGAAAAATACAAAATCTATAAGTGATGTTACCTTGTAAGACTTCAAATCATACTCAATTAAACATTTTAAATTAACATAAAAATGAAACAAGTCTACTTACACCTAAAATCATTAAAATTTTTAGCAAATAAAAATCTCACCAACATTTTTTGTCTGTCCATGTTTTAATTTAAACTTCACTGGAGCATTTGTTTTAAATATCTCAACACATTTGAAGTACTGTATCTTTTTTAATTTTGTTAGCAAGATCTTAAATAAGTCACTGCATATTTTTCTTGAGCAAAATTAACATCAACAACATCTGAACTCAGTGCAGTCCTCAGTGTTGTAACAATGTCTCCCACTGTAATAAAGTCTCTGTCTCCCACTGTAATAAAGTCTCTGTCTCCCACTGTAATAAAGTCTCTGTCTCCCACTGTAATAAAGTCTCTGTCTGATGGCAAAGAAGTTACAGTATAATATAATAGTACAGAAACTGGGTATAATATTCTTTGTGCTTTTTTACATGTCCAAAACCGTGAAAATTGAGCGGCATTAGCCCATCAAATATACCAGACATCTCATTTTTTCAGTATTTCTAACCTGATTTACATTCATGTCATTAATTCATTTGAAACTCGGAAATTAGGTGAGATCATGAAAACCAGCAGAGCTTAAAGAGGGGCATCTTTAGTCAGTATGAATCGGAGTTCAGATAAATTATTCTGATGACATTAATACAAAACACATCATCTCATACTTTCCAGCCCTGACTGCTCATGGCTAATCATGATACTCATTCAATTAGTATAATTTTATTTGCTGAAGGAACTTGAGGTCACGGGTATATCAATCTACCAATGCACCTGTTGGCATGAGGTCTGTGACTGCTGCCTGTAGTATTACCTCCAGCTTCAAACAAAACAATACAGAATCTGGAATTTTCCAGTTAACAGGCATGAAATTACAGTCCCCATGGATCATGTAATCCTCACTGTTCATGCACTAATACATATATATAAGATCAAACAACTTCTCCCAGGCTGTAAAAATTTTAGACTTCAACCTCAAGGCTTTAGTTAAAAACTACTACATTAAAGGGACACACACACACACACACACTCTCTCTCTCTCTCTCTCTCTCTCTCTCTCTCTCTCTCTCTCTCTCTGTAGATAGAGTGAGTGGGAGAGAGAGAGAGAGAGAGTAAAAACTGTCTTGAAAGACATGTCTTGACAGATCAGATATTAAATACACAAATCTGTTATAGTACACTGGATAGAAAAATAATGTCAAATGAGAGACCTTGTTTTATTGGCAGAAGGGGTTGACTTTCAAGACAGGTTCAGCAGTAATGGTCAGTTGTGCATTATTTCATAATCTTGAAAATAACCATATACAGTTATCCAATCTGAGGGGGGAACAGATTTCATCCAGATAGTGTCATCTGCATTATCAAATAGGTCCAATAAACATGTTTGACAACATATAACTTAATTTGGTATTCATTTTTACGAGCAGAAAAAGAAAAAACAATAAGCATACAAGTGAGAGGACTTCATCAGATCAGCACATTCTTGGTTATTTACCCATCCATGGTCTAGATTTATGACATTCTGAGCAAACTGTTTTGGATCAACTGTTTTCTTGAATTTAGCTTATGTACGTTTGCCAGGTTATAGATATTGCAATAGCAGGATATTTGTCACTGTTCCGAGTCGTATTTTGAGTACTGGGGACTTTGGTAGGTGTTTATATTTGCCCTCTTGTTATGATCTTAATTTGGAATATTTTCTACTTTGGCATGAAATAAGCCTAGCCAGAACGTACGTTTTGGTATACCTACATTTTAAAAGTAGTTTATTTTAACTGTGCAGCCACTCTTTTCAGACAGATTCCGTTTAACAAGGGTTTTGGAAATTTCTTACAAATTGTCAAAGAATGGCTAATTTTGTAATTGATGTGCAGTGTTGATGCACAAATGATGAAATACGCAAGGAATATTCAGCTTTGGTGACATCATCAAACTTCACCCGTTAAAAGACAACCACTGTACATTGATCACATAAGGTCTAACAGTCTATACCATTTGCCCTCAATGGCTTAAGTGAGACGGAAGAAGCCACATACCCCCACCCCACCCCAAAAAGCAGGTGAATACTTCAAGGTATCAATCTCCAAACAGTACTGAAAGCAAATGGGTTAACTGCAACAGTATCATTAAAGTTTCGTTGGATAGCATTTATGCAGCAATTTTGTTACTACCATATGGTGTAATTAGAGCTGTGGTTATTGATGCCTGCTATTTTGTTGAATTTATGGATGTATGACATTGACAAGACCATAAATAAATGCTTGAAATTCAATGCAGCATATCAGTTAACCATCATACAAACACAACATTTGATGGTATTGATTAGGCATATTGGATTTTGCTACAGCCAGCAGCCCCTTTTAAAATATATTCTAAACCAGCATAAAGTGTACACAAGCTCTTGACTACATGTGGTGAAGATAAGATTATACCTGCCAATAAGTTGATGAGACCAGTTTCTATAGCAGTCAGCTAGTATTACTGTTTCCAAGGAAACAGCCTGATATATTTTTTTTTACTGATTCTTATCATGGCTGTGTGGAAGAATGAGCATCCTGCTTTAGACAGAATAAAAGAAATCTCAGAAATGCTGTACTTAGTATTTAGCTGCCAATTTATATCTGTTTGTTGTCCCAACACATGTTGTAACTCTTAGTCCAGGGTTCAACAGTCACTACCAGCTTGTTTGAGAGTTAGTGACAACCCACCTTGAGTTGATGGTTCATTACAGTTCTCCAGTATCCTCCAGTTATATAGGGCCTCCTCACAGCACAGGAGTCAGACCTTTTATCAATAAAGCACGATGAAATTTCTGACAACATGAAATCACCTTATCAGTATTATCAATTAACAGTCTGACGTTTTATCAATAAAGCACGACGAAATTTCTGACAGCATGAAATCACCTTATCGGCATTATCAATTAACATTAATTGATAATACCGATAAGGTGATTTCATGTTGTCAGAAATTTTGTCATGCTTTATTGATAAAACATCAGACTCCTGTGCTCACATGAACATCTGGGCCAAATAATATGTACCGGTAATACTTTTTAGAACTTGTAAAATTGCTGAAAGATAAATCAAATTTAAACTCATTAGCTTTTCAATCAAAATTACTACCCGTTTATTTTCTGTTTTAAGTTTAGTTGGGCTAGTAGAGCATTGAACTCATAATCCAAGGATCATGGGTTCAGTATCCACCTAGGCCTGGCTGGGTAGGCTGCCTTGATGTGACCTTGGAAAAGGCATTTAACTCACATTTCTTCTGCATGATTTAGCCAGATCTAATGCAGAAGTGCCTTTAAAAATGATCCAACCAACCGATTCTTCTTTAACCTTCAGGATATGTCCTGTCAATAACTAAGAACAGTTGTAACATTTTAGGTCTCAACTGTTTTTGCTGAAACCATTATGTTTGCTCTTTATCTCTACATGTACATACTTGGGGGGGGGGTATGCCACCACTGCTTGTAGCAGGTGCATGTATATTTGGTCCTGTCCATCTGTAAGTCCATTTTGATCAGCTCATTCAGATTGCACAGAAAAAGAAATATTCAGTATAGACAATAAAATCTGACTGTTAATTGTATGCTTAGCTAGATAACCTGAATAAACAGGCCATTACTACATCGTTTCAAATATTTTGTGTTATAAAATTTTTAACTTTCTTAAAATGAAATCATTGTTAGCGCTATTAAGGAAAAACTGCTGATCATAGACAAGTGAAATTTGGTTACATTGTGAATGCAGATGTAGAGTAACTGATTAGATTTTTTCATGCCATTATCGCATTGTCAAATGTTTTAAGTCTATCAGCCTTTGGACTGAACTCTTTGTCTTGCAGGTTGGGGCATACATCTTCTGTAAACACAGATCTAGTTAAGAGTATTTTTTTTTTCTTGCATTACCTTTTTTTTTTAATTTCTTAATGGAATTGTTATTGTGGGTCTCTCTCCATCTTTTCTCAAAGATAACTCAGGTAATGTGAACTAGAGATACTGGATTGTGGAATGCATTGATATTGTAAGGTCAGTCAATTCCCTACATCACTTTAGAGCTGATGGAATTAGACCAGTGATTTTCATCATATACTACCATATATGCTCAACTGTAAGTCAAGTCCAAATGTTACAGCACAAAACCCATATCTGCAGTCACGTAATGTGCCAGCAGATCTGGGTCTATATAGTTTATTAGGAGTAATCAGAACAAACAATATAGACCCTGATCTGCTGGTGCTTTATGACAGTAGATTAGGATCTGTGTTGTTTGCAGTTGGACTTATAAGCAAGTACATATAGTAAATAGAATCCTACATTGTGGCTCATTTGGTATGATAATATGAAGCATGTTAACTGATTTCAGTTGTTTGTTTACCAAGGCTTGTGGAAGGTAGAAACTACTAACTTACCTCACAAATTTGTAATAGCAATTGCTGTATATACTTTCTTATAAGTTCTAGACCAACTGCAAACTGCACAGACCCAGAGCTGTGCCGCATAATGCACCAGCAGATCTGGGTTTGTGCAGTTTTTTTATAGGAATAATTAGTAGAACAAACAACATATACCCAGATCTGCTGGCACATTATGTTATGGGGGATAAGGATATTTGTTGTGTGCAGTTTGACTTGACTTACAAGCAAGTATATATGGTACCAATAATACCACTAATGTATGAACCAAGTGTTTGGTTTCACTGTGAAAAAATATGGTGCATGTTTTTGGGAATAGCAAGCAATACTGGTGTATACTACTTCTTATCCAGTTATACAGCTTATTAGCAGAAAGAACAGTTGGGCAGGCAGTGGTTGTACACCTGTCACAATATTTTATAACACTGTCCCTCATAATATCACATTTTAGACAACAGGAGTGTTATGCTTATTGTTATTTTGGCATTATCATTTCCCACTAATGGAAACAGCCTCAAGTGAAAGCATGGATTTATTTATCAACTCAAGATGCCAGAAGCCTGCAGGAAGTTTATGAGCTGAAAAATAAATAGTTATAAATAAGCAGCTTCCAGCAGTACTAGGTGCCAAGATTTGCTTGTATTTGATACTCCTGTGATCTTTACTATAACCATACACTGGGATGTTTTTGATACATGGTACCAGGAATGACTTTTTACTGATCTTCCCAGCCTCCAACAGATGGGGTGCTAGATGGCTTTGAAGTATTGACTTTGGGTAAATACAGCTAGTATTGAAACTGAAGCTTGCCAATGCATACCTTTAGGATAACAAAAATGATATTTATATCAGAGTGGAAGAATGTTGTTAAGATCTATATACTGTATTTTGGTGTATAGCACACACTAATATATAGCATGCTATGAAAAAAAAGCATCAAGTGAAATCATCGATTTATCAATTACTATAAAGAGAACCAAGTTTCTGTAAATCAAAACAAAAACTCATCAAAGTTTGCTAGTTATTTCTTTATTTATACCCCTCTTAAAATCATATTTCTATTTGTATCCTAAACTCAGCTACGAGACAATTGTTTATTTCGGAACCGGGGTGCTACAACTGTAAGTCGTGACAATACTAGTCACATGACCTTACCAGTAGCTATACCAGCTGCACCAGTGTCACTGGTGACACTGGTGACAAAGGGGTATATCAACCTCACACTGACATAACAAACTGATCAGTTGAACAAATGAATCGACTTGTATTATTTCCTTGGTTGAGTTACCATAGTAACGAAACTGGTCAGGGACAGGGAGTAACTAGGACACCCCAGCAGATGGGAGGGTTCGCTTCCACATCCAAAACAGTCGTCATCTTCCCTCTATTTTAGTTCAACTATGAATAAAGAAATCAATAAATGAGTACAAAATGTATTGGATCAACAGTTATCCAATACTGAACATATATAGGTGTTCCTTGGGGCTCTCCGCTGCATACTACTGCAGTTCCATTCTCGGCATGCAGCGTTGTTTGGGCATTGTGTCCCCAGTGCACTCGACTTAGACATAACAAGTTAGGGCGACTCTGCCTCAATACAGCGGCAATTCTGCCTTAACAGTTATGTCAGTCAGTCAAACATTGGCAATTCTGCCTTGACATGAGTCATCCTGGCGATTCTGCCTCATAGATAGGGCATGTTGGCCATTCAGCCCTGACATCAGTCATACTGGCGATTCCGCCTCATAGATAGTGCTTCAGTCATACTGGCGATTCCACCTCATAGGTGGTGCATGTTGGCTATTCGGCCCTGACATCAGTCATACTGGCGATTCTGCTTCATAGATACTGCATGCTTCTATTCCAGTTTACCACATTAACCTCATGCAGCAGAGGGTGAGACCCAAGGAATGCCAAAGATGTATACATATATATTTTTTATAATGCTAAATAGTGTTATTAAAGAGTTGATATTACTTCTCAATTAGTTCTTCTTATGCTACAAATGTATCATATTTGCAGTTCACCTGTCAGTCAGTCCAGCTGTTGGTACATGAATGTTGGGTGAATTAATGATTTAAGTCCTGGTCCACCTGTCCATCATTCCATCTATTTTTATATTGTGTAAATGGGTATCTGTTCTGCTGCAGTACAGTACTTTGCATAGCTTAATGTAAACATGACAGAGTGGAACTTCAAGTCATCTGTCATATGTATACATATTTCCAGTACAGTACTTTGCACAGCTTAATGTAAACATGACAGAGTGGAACTACAAGTCATCTGTCATATGTACATATATTTCCAGTACAGTACTTTGCACAGCTTAATGTAAACAAGACAGAGGGAATTACAAGTCATCTGTCATATGTACACATATTTCCAGTACAGTACTTTGCACAGCTTAATGTAAACATGACAGAGTGGAACTACAAGTCATCTGTCATATGTACACATATTTCCAGTACAGTACTTTGCACAGCTCAATGTAAACATGACAGAGTGGAACTACAAGTCACCTGTCATATGTATACATACTTCCAGTACAGTACTTTGCACAGCTTAATGTAAACATGACAGACTGGAACTACAAGTCATCTGTCAGATGTATACCTATTTCCAGTCGATTTGAAGAGCAAAATGACTTACACAGTGATGTGAAATCACCCAAGTTTATTAATATAAGCAATCAGAGAACAAGAGTATCAAGGACTGTAAGCATTGTTTAATTCATTAATAAGGCTGTTAAACAATTTAGCTACATTGCAATGGATTTATTATTTCACATGAGTGAATGTGACATGTATGGCAGCTTGAGTGCATTGTCACATCAACCATCAAAGTGAAATACTTTTTGTTTAGTGTTTTTCTGTTATATATATAAAAGAAATTAGATAAAATGAGTGCACAATATGCATACTAAAATGCAATAATTGTTTATTAAACTAATATTATTTTAGATGTCATGCATATTATGACATCACAGATTTGATGATGTCAACACATACTCAAGAAATGGGATCAAAATGTATCAGCTTGATGGTGTAGGTTTAACACACAGTACCATAGATTATCTGTACAGATATAGTCCAGGCAG
>JAECUM010016808.1:0-57687 GCA_016617855.1 Megalonaias nervosa
AGATCGTAATGCTCTAATATGTGCGCATATTAACATATGAATTAACAATCAGAGAGGATAAACTTTCATAAATGTCAGTACTATTCAGAAAAGAAACTCATAGCATTTCTATTTCATTATAACTCAAAAACGTGCAGTCTATTCTAGTAATGATCACGTCTGTTTTAATGTCCGGCATGCTAATTTGCATTTGTTTTGGGCTAATGACCTGTATTAGGAATGAATTTTCTAATCATAGTGAGGCAATATTTTGTATCATAAGTTCTCGACTCGTGAAAAAACAACGAATACAGTTTATAGTGGTCAGCGAACAGATCCAATCTGCTATTCCAAATTGAAAGAATAAACGTAAACGTTTGAATCATTACAGACTGAGAATGTAACGAAGATCTCCAACGAAAATACTACAGATGCATTGTTCCTGTTTATTTTTATCGAAAACAAAAACCAAATAAATATTTAAAATGAATTTAAAATAAAATCTTTCACAGAGTACATCAATTATAATTGATATAAGCAAGCGCCATTGAAAAGGTGACGTAATTCGTCCTCTGATACCAGGATACAAATTAAGGGAAACAAAACAAAAGGAATTTCGTCTTGAGGTGTTTATCTGTCTCCCGATAGTACAGGTGTTCCCAGTACATAAACCCTTCTTCACCTCCTCTAATTTGCAAACAACAGTCCATCCTAGCTTTAAAATGTGCAGATTATATAAATATATAAATATCATTTTGCTTGCTTTTGTTTTTACCCTTATTAACAGAGAACGAAATTCATAATAAAGATTACCTCGAACAAAATGTTTCCTTCTTTGGTCAATTCAATTTAAATAGGTTTCCAATGTCTTTTTTCTACAATTTGGACAGAATATTTCTTAAATAGATATCAAGAAACAGTCTTAAACTAAAAACATAAAAGAGGGCAACGACCATGATACCGGACCATATGTGGCATCAGTCATCACGTCTGGCACATGTGATGAGGTAACAGTCAACATGTCCGAAGACCTCACAGCAAACAAAACTAGACATCAAAACGGAATCCAGAAGTTGTAAGCTACTTTAAAAAAGATTAAGATCAGTTATAACGTTGTTCAATGTTTCAAGTGGTTTTAGTTTTACTGTTTCACTACATTTAACAATTTACTGATCAATTCAGCATCGGTAATGAACGTTAGCGACAACATTGGTAAAAAATCCCGGAACACAGGTTGGAACAGCGGCATTATGTGACAGCTTATTGATACGTTTAAAAATTCACATAACAATATTTGTATTTTATGACCTACGCAATTGATTTTGTCATGTACACGCGGTATCTACTAATGTGTGAGTGTGTGTGGTATGGCCAGCACGTCCCTTTTCTGTGCATAAGTCGCTTGCTGGGTGCAGGAATTATATATTCCAAAATTATTTCCTCTCATGAAAGGACCTAAAATCATCCGGTATAATATAATAAAAATGCATTATGAGCAGGATACAAATCCGTAGTGTGAGTAGCGGCACATCTACCACTGCCTTCGAAAGCTTCTGTCAAAGTTAACTAGGTCTGAATTTATTAACTAGAGCCAAGTTTGCAGCAAGGGTAGTGTGGAAGGACATTAGCTCTGATATCTGAACATGTCAGCGTAATTGTAATTCGGCGGCTTTCAGAGAATGGTATAGGTTTCCTTTGTACATTACATATTGTTTACGAAGCATTCAATAGCGGACATTAATAACCTAGCTGAATGAAGACAGTTACCATTACTATTCCTCTATAAAGCTTAAAAGTCCAGATAATGCTAATTTTACTACGTCCCTTACGAAGCTGAAAAAATTATTTTCAATTCTACGGATTGCACAAAGTGTCTAGAGGCAGTAGTTTGTTGTTTCTTGCGATTTGCAGAAAAAACTAGGAAATATATATCATCAAAATTGCTGAAGCAAACTTCTGAACATGTCAAAATTAGAGTGTCGCCATCCATATAGAAGTTTGATACACTATATATATATATATATATATATATATATATATATATATATATATATATATATATATATATATATATATATATATATATATATATATATATATATATTGCTGACCAAATTTAGAATCATTTGCCCTCATAATATAGTTGATTACCCATATCTAGGCTTTTATGGATACATTCAAATTTAGTACAAATAAATTGTGATATTTTCCTACAGTTGACAAAACGATTCCCTGATCTTCAATGATTTCGTCACGAATAAACCAAAAATAATGGAAGATATTATAATTACCACAAGATCTTTAGACAAAGTTGCAAAACTGTCAATAATTAGCATCAATGAAGACGTTTGAAGGAATATATTTTTCAAATTGTTGTACATTGGACATTGAAGATCAAAGTTGCAATCATCTACAATATCTGTACCAAAATAAAATATTCATTCTTTATATGATACAGTTTTAAAAGTTACTTTAACCATTAATAATAGGGAGTTATTCACTTTACATTTTTAACGAGCGCTATACGAAGTATGCAAATTATGTAATATTGACAGCAAATAATATTATCCTGTTATCAAATTGTAGCTTTTCCACTAAATTTAAATATTAAGAACAAAAGAAACAAAACACAGGTTTCGTCACCCACCGCCGATTTTCCTAACATTCACAGTGATCACTACAAGTTAACTAAAATTTCTAGCCTTGCTTTGGAAGTCTATTATTAGGTCTGTTAACAAGATTTATCGACTATTTGGTGTACATATGTAATGATATCTACAAAAGAAAATTGTGACACGTCCTAATACTTACCATCTAAAAGCTCACGGATCGAATCTGAAAGATAGAACAGCCGAAAATACATTTCCTTTCAACATATCGGTTGAGCTGAACGTTGACTATAGAGAAAGAATTAAAATAATTCACATATTCTATATTACTTTTAGGAACTTATTTCCCATTTGAATATCAATAAGATTACATATTTTTCTTATTTAGCAATGGTCAGCCATATGGACGACGTATTAGTACATAAAAGGTTATTAAAACCTGAAGAATATATTTTATTATATGCTCATTTTTTTTTCTCCGTTAACTTTACATTGTCAGAATCGTGCAATATTTTGCGATACTGAACTAGCGCGCAAAATATTGCATTCAAGCGAATATCGGAACTACTTTCTATTGTAAACAAACAATTTGTTTCTGAATGAGCTAAAGCAGATGTTTCGTGGACTGCCACATACCAGCTGCTTTGGCACATTCCGCGTTAACTTTTTGATACAAAATGTTTCAGATTTAGGCCAGCTATAGACGCCAGACAGGGTCCTTACAAATAACATGCAAGTGAAAAGACATAAACTTTCTTCTTTAGCTGGTAATAAAAATGGCAAAATATATACTTACAGTTTTACATCCTGAATTTCCTAAAAGTGTACTTTCTTAGTTCTGCAAATCCGATTTACATGAGCTATGTCATGGGTTCTCAAGCTTGATTACACATTTCGAAATTGTACTGTAATTTCGACTATATTCCAAGTGCAATTACATCCTCCTTACTGCACTCAAAATGAAATAAACATTAAATTCCACAGCGTCTTTTTGATAAATGCAATTGAAAGACTTCATATTTTCCCCACATTATGATTTGAATCATTCAATGACAGAACAGAAACACTCTTCCGGATGTCAAAACACTTCGCCCTCGCTGCTTCAATACGATGTATTTCATGTAGAATTGGCACAGACGCTAAAATCGACGTACTTCATGTACATCAATCCAGTTCATAATCACGAAATTTCGTCGAATCGACAAAAATACCAAAATCTATTCATTCCAGATCAAATGGTAAAGTTGTTGCAATGCACATTCGTTCACAATATGATTCTGAATTTCAATTTTAAGTAGACCAAAATGCCATTTTCTTTCGAAACTCATGTCCAGCGCGCGACCAACTTCAAATTGATCTGGGCGGAGTTACATGCGCATTAATAATGTTGTTGTGTAATGATGAATCTGCGCTTGTGTATTTAGCTTGGAATACGGCATACATTCAGTTACTTTGTTTCTTGTAGTGTATTTTTGTTTATATGCTTAAGCCTTGGGTAGAATAAGAAAATGAGCATGTAATAAAAAGGTTACTGCATTTGTATGGGAAAATATGAACTCGTTTTGTCGGATGGATATACTGCACTCCCAAGGTCGTGCAGTATACACATCCGAAAAACTCGTTCATATTTTCCCATACAAACACAGTAACCTATAAATATAAAATTATCCTTACTTCGAAACAGCTGTTGAGATGAACATTGGAAAAAATCAATATTGTTAACATAACTAATATTACTTCTAGCGACGTTTCAAATTTGCGTCCCCCAGCTCTCATTAATTAACAGGTAACTCCTCTCAAACTAAAATATTATATTTTAACATTATGTTCCTAAAATTCACAGTAATCACTCCAAGTTACCAATAAAGTTGTAGTTTTGTTTTCGAAGTTTATTATTAGGTCTGTTGTAATTATTTATCAAGTATTTGGTGCACATATGAAATGATATCTGCGAAAGAAAATTGTGACACCTCCTAATACTTACATTCGTCTAGTTCACGTGAAACTGGAATAAAAGAAGAACGGAAATTAACTTTATTTCCACAACATTACTTCCACACAGCGATTGTGATGAATGCTGACTATCAAGATATAATGATATATCAATTTTAGAGACTTTGCAGTTCCCATTCGAATATACGTAATGTTTGAGATTTTCCTAATTCAGAAATAGGCAAGCAGATGTACATAAGGTTTAGCGCATGAAAGGTTGCTCATCAGTGAGTTAAAGTATATATATATATATATATATATATATATATATATATATATATATATATATATATATATATATATATCTCTACTATATATATATATATATATATATATATGTGTGTGTGTGTGTGTGTGTGTGTGTGTGTGTGTGTGTGTGTGTGTTAGTACGTACGTCTAAGTTTTCCTCATTTTATCGAAAAGATTAAATTGTCCATAGTTATCAATTTCGAAACTGTATATCCTATTTGTTGTTCCATTGTTTAGTGTATAGTTTGTAACATATTTTGTTGGGTTGTGCGCGGAGTTAACATGTACATTACTCGAAGAGTAGGCTCAGTCCTCTCTCTGCCGGACAGTGCTTCAGGCAACGTTGATTGAGTGCAAGTCAGCCGCTGCTCCAGCTGCTGTTTCCATCGGAAGCTACTGCTATTCTTCATTTTTTTCCCCCGATGTCTACCGTTCATTATTCATTTCAATTCTTCCTTGCTTGCATTGGATAATTTTTAAAATTGCGTAAAAATGTGTTATCATTTCTTTATAATCATAAGGATTAATTGGTACTTTCATTAACTGTAGTAGTATTATAATAGATCATTGAGACTGTGGCTCCGACTAGGGTCAAGCATTCTCACCCCAGTGACTTTGACCTCGTTGTACATGACCATGAACCCACAAGGATTTCCCCACTCATGAATACACAGGATGCGGATGGTTTGACTTTGCAAACGCGGATAGCAACCGCACATCTGTGTTAAAACATCTACTCGATTTTCATTAGTTAGTGCCCCGGTTCCGTATATGTGCGGGGAGTAGTCCGGGGGTTTTGGAGTAGCACCATTTCGAACTCCCCAGTGCTAATCGTTTCGTTTCACTTTCTATAGCCATCAAGTGCAAATTGGCAATTGTGCTAACACACGTATTAGTGAATGTAAACGTAGTGAAATTATTTTGCTAGCAACGACCGCCATGCCGGTTACTATCTATATATTAACTACATCAAATCCGAACTGCGTAACAATAAGGGTTGCTATTCTCACAATTCTAGCAACACCAAGGACAACGGTAGACACATGCGCGTTTATATTTCGAGAGTATTATTCGCTTCTAATAATTTTTTCGCGTCTGTAGCTTTGAGGGTCCAACACATATCTTCTATTATCGTAGAGTATAATCGCTTGATATATTGACCTTGGTCGGGTGTAGCACGTACACGCACTTCCAAGCAAGCATTTTTCTTTACTGGTACAAATGCCATGCAATCAAATAATATATTTATGTCTCCGGCTTTTGTACGTTCCTGGGGTGTGCCACCACGTTCACCTAAAACTACATGGATTTACGCCTTTGCTATGTGTCTCCAACACTTCTCGTTCTTTTCCCAGGAACTGTTACGCGAAAAATGCTTATTTGGTGAATAACAGTCGATACCTTTCTTTTCCTGGCCAAGTCTGTGTTGTTTAGATCTAATTAACAAGAATTTGATCGTGGTGAATTGGTTGGCAAATTCCACTCGATCCTTGTAGAAGCAATCCACAAGTGTTTTCGAGTGCTAATGCAATGATTACAAGCTGGCTTCCAGCTGGTGTTGGCACACCAGAGTGGTCCAAACGATCGATTTTAATCTGACTATTTGCAACATTATATTTCAGTGTATATGAAGGTCTGGTTTTACCGTTTGTATTCAGGTATTTGTCGACAAGTGGCACAAAATCACCGTCGCTGTTGCGATCCCCTCTCAGTCAATCGAACATGTCATATGCAAATCAGCAACATCGTGATCGAGTGGCTATTCATAATCCATCATGTATATGCAATAATAAATCTTAAACACAAACACCAAAAAAAACAATGAAGTATCTGTACAGATAGACATGGAATTCTACAAACTAAATTTCATTTCTGGTAACTAATGATATCGATATCGTATTTATAAGAGATTTTGAAAGACCGGTGTTGGGTTTGTTAAGTGTTGTGCACGAAGCTGACTGTTTGATCAAAGCTGTCAATTTACCCCTCCAACTATAATAACCAGACATGATAAATAAATACGATCCAGACTCGTGCATCGATACAATGTGAGATTTAGGTTTATCAAAACATCCACGTCAGTAAAACAATTCGACCATTTATCAGTGTTTCACATTGGACATTTTAACTTTTCTAGTTTCGTCTTGAAAAATCACAAGCATGCCCGGGTTGACAAACCAGGCTGGTAAACTCCGCTTGGTTGCAAATCGGGACCGCGTCTGGTCGCTGCTGTCTCACAACCGTAAACATCAACAGGCGTTTCGTATACTATCAAGCGTAGTTTAAATAAAGGTGACCATGTAAAATCAACATGTTCTTGAGGATTGGTTTTGAGGAAGCTTGCTTCAAGCGATTGCACTGCTTAAACAACAGTATGTCCACATACTGAGCCGTCCAACCAAATTTGCATGATTTGCGTTGAATATAACAACGATAGTTGTCGACGGGCGCTAGCGCTTCTGGCTAAATAATCAACCCCTCGCGTGCAATCCAGCACGAGTCAAAGTACAAATATATTTGAAGGCGTTACCAACCATGCGACCCAACGGTCCATGTTCTGTTGTCGATTCCGTGGACTTCATTAGCGGCACAAACGTTTCTTGAAATCCCGATGTGAGGTCTTCCTGTGGCATCTCTATGTATATGTTCATCGTGGTTGTTAAATTGCTCTAGACGTTCGCGTTAGACACGTATGTGTTCACTCCAGCGCGATACGTCGACCCTGCACGTTCACTCCAGTCGATCGTGAGGAAACTATACGGATCCTGGTTGACCTCCGCGAGCATATTAACCCACGAAGAGTCGACGGCACACAAGGTCCAATGAATGTTTGCACGGCCATACGCGTCAATGCCACGAAATATCATCAGCATGTTGTAGTTGTACCGGATCCCTTTAGGGACGTGTTCGTATTGTTGAGTCTGTATTTTGTGCCGGGCTGGGGAAAATATTCTCGCGCGGTTGTCTTGCTGGTCAAGCATCAGATCATCGAACAAAACAAGATTATTATGTTCCGGGTCAATGTCTTCAATGGTAGGGGTTTCATAGATTGTGGAAATAAATCAAAGGTGGACGACGATGAAGTTTTTTTCGTAAATCTTTGAATACATCACAACAAGGTTCCTAACACAATCGACTAAATTTTAGATCTCAGTCCTACATTTTCCTAGATGGGCTTGCTCGGGCATTCGTCCTTGAATTTTCCAACTACTTTCTCGTTGACTCTACTCAGCCGCTGATGGTCTTTTAAAGGTACTAACTGGTATCAAATATTTGTTCATATGCGATGTCTCTCCTATGTCTGCGCAGATATTTTTGGTGGTGATCTGCATCAGTAACGAGTAAATGTCTGTGTACAGCATGTTGATGTTTTCACCGTACAGCGGCTTGATCGAGTCGCAGTTGAACTCACACACGAGCAGCTTCTACATGTCTTGTACCGACGAGATAACATAAACTAATTTTGTCAATTTCAGTTTGAATTTCTTGCTATGTAGAGCAACGAACCCACCATCGAAGATTTTACGTGACTCATTTTCCGGGCAAGAAATCAGCTTGTTCGGTTTGTTTTGCTCGTCGTCCCTAACAAGATCAACTTGGATTCGCTTCCGTAGGTTCTTGGTGATTTTCCCGAATACGGCATTCATGATCTTGAAATGGTGTTTCTCAAACTCGTTAATTGCGACCGTACACAGATCTGTATTCATTTGTATATACACCTAGCGACACGATGGGCTTGACGAGGAGTTCAACTAGTGTGTGGACAGTTGGTGGCACGATGGGTTTAATGAGTGGCTCAACGAAGGTGTGGATGCCTGGCGGAGCTATGGGCTTAACTGGATGCCTAAGACAAGCTGTTTAGTAGCAGTTCAAATGCGGATTTCAAGTAGAGGGGGCCGACGAACCGACAGAAACAAAGCCACGGAAGGTGAGTCGGAAACCTTCGACTCAGTCGGAACCTCATTTCATATACAATGAACTAATTGACAGTATGCATTGATGCACATAACAAAGAACAATGGAGTACCTGTTTTTCTAGTCAAGTTTAAGTTGTACTGGAACAACAAATATCTTATAATAAAGTACAAAATAAACCACATTTGCAAAGAGAATATAAGTTTGCTAAAATTAAACATCATACAGCTAAGCAAAATTACTCGTGATTAAAACATTTTTTATATATTAAAAAATACAGCCAGAAGATTGCGTAATTAAAGCAGATCAAGATAAACTAATCCGAGCAAATAAATTTAACAAATGAAGCACGGGAAGGTGTTCGTAAACGAAATTCCACAATCACTAAGATTATTATGTTAAGTTTCCTTATATAACTTTAAAATGAGAGAATAAAACATTGGCCTGTGTTTTAAGGATATAGAGAGCTGTTTAATAGAGGAATTTCTTAATGCTGTTATAAATGCGATAATATTAATATAATAATGAAAATGAATCTCAATATATAATTTTATATCTTTTTTAATTACTATGGAGTCACGGAGTCAAACATGAGGAATATCTTTCTCCTGTACTATTTACCCTGCATTTAAATGACATAGAGAATTGCTTTTCAAGTTTGAAATCTAGTGTTTTTATATTTGATATATTGTATCGAGATATAATTAGAATTATTTATCTTATTTTATGCAGACGATACCGGTGGAACTTTAGATAATTCATGAGATATGAAAAATAATTATATAATTACTGCCATAAAGATAAGCTGATTCTTACCGAAAACAAAACGAAAGATATGATGTTTAGAAAATTTCGAACTGGATAAAATATGTAAAGTCAAATCAGGAGACTGAGAACTCATAACTGTCTAAAATTAAATATATTATCGGATTCACCTTTGCCAAGAATTATGAAATGTTGTTTGAGCCTCATTCTGTTATCTGTATTGCGTCTCAGGTTTTGATTAAATGGATACTTTACCGGAAATTATTTGTACCTAGCATTAACTTCAGTCGCAGAAGAGACAAATTGTTGTAATTATTTGAGTGGATTTATTTATTTCAAGTATTCATTGGAAATTTACAAGGTGCTCAGAATTACGGATTTATTAGCTGTTGTTTGGAGTTACTTTGACTTCATTTAAAGAGATTTTGGATTATATAATTGTTATACATCAAGACTATTGGCAGATCAGCACAATAGACTGAACTGCGTTTGGATTACAACTGGAACTAATTTGGATAACTCGATAATTTTGGACATGTGATAGAACTTTTGGGACTACTTATGATTTCATTCACCATAATTGGAAGTTATTTTAAATTTTTCACTTTCTATTTTACGAAAATAAATTATTTGTTCGATTTTGGAAAACTTTAAAGTTTTCACTCTTTTCTTGTTGCTTAGCCTAATGAACATAGAATCTTACCAATATGTGTTTATCGCAATTTACTTTCTTTCCAATTATATCAACAGTCATACGTTTTGGTACTTGGAGATGTATCTTACTATTAATTTCCTTTGCTGTGCTGATTGTTATGCTGCTGTTAATCTGATTTAATTTGCCTTTAGTGTAAACACATTATATCGTTCATTGCTGATGTACACGCATGCCATGTGAGATATTAAGTTTTAACCTGATATTTTGCTTATTGCAAGCTGAATGAGTTAGAGCTTTTATAATGTCATTTCAGAAAGTGAGAAGTAAGAATCATCTGAACGTGTGTGCCACCAAGATGCATTGACTATTTCATGCTTACATGTAATCACATCTTTGTAATAAAATTTAGACACTTCCTAATACTCACATTTTGTGCGAAGGAGACATTCGCAGTCTATAAAATCTGAAAGGAAAACAGCGGAAATATTTCTGGACATAGCAATCGAAATGAATCTTGACTGCAGAGAAAGATTTAATTAAAAATTGACTTTTTATTTTATGATCTCTCTCTCATATTTCTGTCTGTCACTCTGTATGGATAGTTGAGAAACACGAAGCATTTAAACGTGTCGTTGCAATATTTATCCGCTGTTCACTGCACCAATTGATCATATATACGAAAGAAAATTGTGGCAGCTCCTAACTTTCACGAATTACATGGAAGCCCGCTGAAACATTAAACCCCGAAATTACCTTGAGATTAACACAGATATTGAGATTAAAACCTACTATAGATAAAGACGATTTTCTAATTTACAGCATAAATATGTATATCACACAGTGTCAGACCATTTCAATAAGTTGTCACATGGTTGACCATCTTAGAAATTTTACAGCTGCATGTGAGATCACTGTAATCTGTAGTAAAATGTCTACATGCTGGTAATTACCGAAGTACGTACGTAAGTGTATAATAATAATAATAATAATAATAATAATAATAATAATAATAATAATAAACAACACTATTATTATTATTATTATTATTATTATTATTATTATTATTATTATTATTATTAGAAAATGGTTGAGTCAAATATCTAAAGTTTAAACAATAAAATTATTAATGATTTACTATGGATGACTATTGAAACTGTTAAATATAAGCGTAATCAGGCAATTGTTCGTAACATACGTTCTCTACTCGTCAAAAGGACAATTCATGTACTTTATAGCTTTTGAAAATCCTATCCAATCTGCTATCACAAACTGAAAAGATCGACCATTGAATCAATTCTCCATGTCGTAAAACCTTGTCTTTAAATATCAGTTAAAATTAAGAAAATTATTAGTGATCAAAATGATACATTAACTTTGCATGATAAAAATTCGGAATATATCTGCACTTGTGAAAAGAGATGATAATGTGGATCATCAGCTATATACGTTCTCTTCAAATAAGGTATTAACGTAAAGAAACTACTGTGTAAGTTCTTTTCCAACCTTTTTATTATGAATCAAACGTTCGAATCATGACAGCCTGAACATTTTCCATAGAAAAAAATTAAAGTATTGACGCACTGCAGATACAATCCTTGGATCGAAAATATCAAAATAAACATTAAAACAAAATGTACTGAATATTTCTAAATTTCTAAAATAGTAAATAACCATTTTCAACTCCAAACATGATTCTGGACAATGACAAGAATATCGGGCCATATCTCTGACATCAATTATGTGACACAGGTGCTGACGTAACAGTCAACACGTCCGATCTATGACTTCACAGCAAATGAGACACATTAATGATCACTAATTAGCAATAAACATTGCTATTGCACGATAGAGAGAACAATTGCACGTAAAAGCCAGAACAGAAACTGGAACAGTGGCGACATTGTGAGGGATTATTTAAACGTTGAAGACTTTCTGGGATGATATTTGTATCATGTGACCATCTCTTCTTCTTCTATAATGTTAAATTTTACACAGTGATTCCTTGGTCTTCAATGATTTCGCCAAGAATACACATTTTTGGAATATATTATAACTGTCACAGGATCTTTACAATTTGTAAAACTTTTTAAAAAGTCTCATCAATAAAAATATTTGAAGGAATATAATATCATCTCAAGATTTTACATTTTGGACATTTAAGAAAACAATTATTCATCTATAGTATCTGTACCAAACGAACACAGACGTTGTGTATATGGACTAGCTTTATTGCTACCTAAATTACCTATGAAAGGGAGGTTTGCACTTTTTAACGTACACATTTAACGAATAATAAACGAAGTATGCAAACTATCTATGTAATATTGACAGCAGAAACAATTTTTTTAATACTATTACAATATACGAATTGTTCCATTAAATTAAAATTTCCATTCGATTCTTTAATAAAATATTACTAAATTTCTACCTGAAATGTTATGAAACAAATATTCGTCACACATCTACGATTTTACAAAAATTCACTCCAGGTTAAATGTAAATTATATCTTTGTTTTTGGAAGCTTGTTATTCGGGTCTGTTACAAAGATTTAACAACTAGTTGGTGCACATATGTAATGATATGTACGAGAACTGTGGCACATTCTAATACATGCAATCTGCTACGATACATTCCAGATCTGAAACTGAGAACAACCGAAATTACTTTTACTTGAATACAATGCTTGAGCTGAACGTTGCCTATAGAGAAAGAATTAATACAATTCAATATTCTGTATTATATTTAGCATCTTTGCTGTTCCCATTTGAATATCAATGAGGTTAGAAAATTTTCTAATTTAACAATGGTCAGCCATGTGGACAAACGTATTAGTGTATCAAAGATCATTTTAACCTGAAATATAAAACTACTAAAATTACATTTACTTCAGCACAGCAGGTAAAATAAACATTGGGTATAGAGAAAGAAATAATATTGATTAAATAAGTAATATTACATTTTAGCAACTTCTTCAATTTCCGTCGCCCACCTCTGATTAATCCACGCGTTTCCCAAAACATACCAAAAACAGCGTTATGTCCCCAAGATCTACAGAGGTCACTCCATGTGTAAATTATAACTTTATTTTGGAAGTCCATTATTAAGTCTGTTGGAAGGGTCATCGACTATTTGGTGGACATATGTAATGATATGTACGAGAGGAAATCGTGACACCTCCTAATACTTACAATCTGAGTCAGGAAACAAACCTGAAATTACATTTACTTCAATACAGTGATCGAGCTGATAGTTGACTATGCAGAATTAAATAACATATTTAAAATATCCTCTAAAAGAGTATTTGCAATTGCCATTTGAAATTCAATGTGGGTATAACATTTTCTAATTAAGCAATGGGCAAAAATATGAGGAGCCACGTGTCCCAGTTGGTGGTCGTTTCATAATTATATAGGCGCATAAGGTGGTCAAATGATAACATAAAAACCCAGAGGTTTAACTGAGAATGGTATTATGGTGTCAAAAGTGTTTTGGGGGTAGAAAGGTTTCAAAGGATCAAGAGAGCTTTTTGGGTCAAACGGGAATAGTAGTAATGAAATGGTGAAGAAAAAGGGTCTAAAGTTTAAAGGTGCAAACAAAAATAAAGAGGGTTTTAGTTTTTCAACAGCATACACATATAAAAGCATATATTATACACAAAACATGAAACACAAAATTTGGGGGCAATTAAGATTAGTATCTCTCTTTTCAAGAGATCTGGGTGGCCCTGAAACTGACAGTTGTAGTTGTCAACCGAAGTTAGGTAACACATACCACACCGATTCACTCCTCAAATTTCTTCGCACGGCGGATCCTTAGAGTAAGACCCGCTTCAGACACCCATGCCTCTCCATATAAATTCCTCTCTTAGATATCGTCGTGTCCGAAGAAGAAGAAGAAGAAAAAGAAGAAGAAAAAGAAATGAAAACTTTGAAGTGCGAAGGACAGTAGGAAGGGAGTGAAAACAAAATGCTACAAGACATTTTGGCGGAGTTAAAGTATCTGAGACAAAAGTATCAGACTTCTTTAAGCAAAACAAAGAGAAAGAGACACTCTCGTGCCAGGATTTCTAAGCCTTCAATTACTATATCCACGCTCACCGCCACTGAGATGCCACTAGCAGCAGCAGTTAATACCAAAGCAGCAATAGCAACAGGAGGAATAGGACATGACACTTAAAACTGATGAGGTCAAGTCCATAATGTTTTTGATTTGATTAGAAAACACCCAACCGTGTTTTTCGAGGTCACCTATATCTCTTAAAAAAGAAATACAACTCAGTGATAGCCAAGTCAATTAAAACTGAAATTTCTTTCTCCATAATTCAATGAAGTACGTGTTTGAGTATGTTTTTAAGTAAATTATCCATAATGTAACAATCAAGACAAAGAGACACGTTTTGTTTGAATATTATTTTTTGAGTCACAATGAAAGTTTCATAACATATCAAAAAAGTTCATTTTCCTTTTCTTCAATGTCTGTCTTTTGTCACTGACATAAGTTTTTCCTCTTCAAGGTCTCCTAGTTGTCTTGATTTTTTGTATTTCTTGACGGGTATAGGTTCTTCTTCTGTTTCTGAAGAACTCCCTCTACGGATTTTCGTCCAGTTTGTTCTCTTTCTTCTGTGGACACTGATGACCAAAGAGTTTTTGTTTTTTTTACTGACAATGACAACAGATACAGTTACCTTTATCTCTTTTTTATGTCATTCCTTTGTTCTGACATTTGGACATCCTGGAGCCCAATGCCCATTCTCTTAACACATATAACAGGACTTTTATTTTAAGAGGAGTAGTCCGTAGTCTTATTTGAAGTATACTTTTCTAATGACTATCTCTAAATCTCTAACCAGAAGGGCGATGTGTTCTTCACAGTCTGAAAACTGAATGAATTATATATTCTTATGATGAGAAAGTCCCCATATATACAGGAAACCAGTGTGCGTAAATCTTTGTCAGACCAAACCAAAAGAGTAAAAATCCATCAAAAATAAAAGTTGTTCAGTAGCTCCAGAAAATTATGTTCACATTCGAGAGACGCAAAGTAACCTCCAGAAAATTTAGAACCACGGTTTACACATACACGGTGAAATTTAAAGACTTCATGTCTGAAGTGCAACCCGAGAAAGCAACAGGTTTCATTACAGATTTGTGGAACATTAGAGATATTGAAAAGACAATGACAAGGTAAAGAGGACGATCGTTTGAGACTCTCCATTACTCACTGCAGTTTTAAGTCTCCTGTCTGGATCGAGTTAAGTACACCGACAGAATTAATACGTCCAAGGTTGTTGACAAAATTCAACACGTCCAACAATCCAATGACGAGTTTAACATGATCGATGGAAAAGCCACAGTTTACATTACCCACGTTTCACCTCCTAGAGATGCCTTGATTCCTATTGAAAGCGCCTTGGCTGCTCGCTAAAGTGTACCCTCAAGTGGTTCGTGGAGCTGTCGTGTATAGAGGACCCGATTTCCCATACGGAAAATGAATTCATGTGTATCATTATCAAGAGTATTTTGACTTCATTACTAGTAACAGGATTTCTTGGATATCAATACTTCTGTGAGAAATGTGACCGATGATTCAGCTACAAGCTTCAGCACATCCATTGCGGAGAGAGATGCCGGAGTTGTTTAGGTTCTAAACCATGCAGTACTAAAGGAAAAGAACGAATTCATTGCACTTCTTGCAAGCGAACCTTTGTAAATACCACGTACTACGAACAACATTGCATGAAACTAATTAACCAACACCAAAAATATGCTTGCGAATTATTGAGATTATTGAGATCGTGCTCCGCTTGTGGACATCTTGTTAGAACTAATAAGTCTAAGGAAGTCATTTGAAAAGGAAAGAAAAGATGCCGTTTTTTGTGACCAAATCGTGGACTTTATACATCACCATAACATCCAAAAATATGAGAATGAACTGGAGGAAGACTTCAAGGAAAGCCAGCGCAAGAAGACTTTCAATGTAAGAAAGAGGCTGGCGCTCCCGTACACAATTTTTCGAAGCGCATCGTGCTTACGAGAAAGTGCATACAAGATGCAATATGTTTTCATTGTTCCAGTTGCATTGAGATTCCAGGAGCACGTGAAAAATCTTTCACCACACTCTTGCCGACTTTGGAAAATGGGTTTTATACACTATCTACGACACTTGGATCGAAGACGACATTCAGCATTACGGGAACCGTCATCGATGTGGTACAACGATGGCTCACAATTTCTGGGGATTCGAAGGACAATTTCTTTTGAAATAGTATTATGGACAAGGTACCAAATGTGCCACAGTGACCATAAACGAAGCCAAACTCATCTACAAGAAAGTGGGAGAAGTCCAGTTTAAGGAATCCATCAGTTATTTCTTCATGTGTTTGAGTTTGGAATGACACAAATGGCCAACGGTAATTTTTCACACTTTTTCAATACCGAAACAAATCAATACGTTATCCTCCCAAATGTGCCTGACGCTCGCTATTATGACCCCGACCATATGTACACAGAATAACGACAAGCATTCTATGCCTGGAACCAAAGTCACTATCCAAACCCGTTTGACTTTCAAGAGGAAATATTAAAGTACTGCGGATTCGATGTGGACATTTAACGCCGCTGCTGTAGGACATTTAGACAATTATATCTAGATCATTGAAGTATCCATCATTTGAACAAAGCTTCTACCATTGCTAAAGCATCTGAATTAGTGCACCGAAAGAAAGTCAAGCTTGAGAAAACAATAGTCACAATTCCGCCTCAAACTTACCTGTCCATCAGACATCGATACTCCGCCAAACATTGCGTTTGTTGCATTATGTGAAAGTGAAGACAAATTGATACGACACCCTAGAAACGGTGGAGAAAAGAAATTTGGAAGTCTTTCTGTGGCTGGCTTTGATCTGAAACCACCACACCTCCTCTACGAAATCCATAGATACTTATTTCAGGAATGTTTCCTTCAACAAAACCTGAAAAGTCCTTTCTCTGAGTTCCCCACTGAAGAGTTGTACGAGCAAATATACCAGCTACGCATGAAGTTAGAAAGACAAGGATACCAAGTGGTAAAACTGTGAGAGCACGAGAATGATCGACGTTTCAAGTGACATCGAACTTTGAATCCACGCATCAATTTAATTGGAAGATGAATCAATGCGACACAGTTACTGTACGAGGTAGAGGAATCGCAAGAAGAAGAATCAGAAACATTGATGTATGTTCGTTGTATCCTTGGGTGTGCAAATATGTTCAATTAAAAGACGTATATATAGTCAAAATTGGACAGGCAAAAATTCTGAACATTTTTAAATGAGAATGTTCCCATCAATATAAAAGTTTCTTGGAATCAGAACAATACCTCTCTTTCATATACCATATATCTTTAGAAAATAGCTGGAAAAAATTCATTTGCACCGTAAAATTAAATTATTGCAAAACGGTCCTTTACATCTCTGAATATAATGAAAAAAACATATGCTATACACCCATCCATGGTTTTCAAAACATTCACAGTGATTATTCAAAATCAATAATGAATTATAGCATTGTTTTGAAAAAGCATTGGTTGGTATATTACAGAAAATGTATCGACTATTTATTGCACTTATCTAATGATATCTGCGAAAAGAATTTCATAATACGTACGATGTACTTTGAGAAAAATTCCAACTGAAAGATAAAAAGCAGAAATTACTTTTACTTCAGCACAGCGACTAAGCTTAATGCTGACTATAGTGAGAGAATCAACATATTTCATATATTCTACATTACATTTAGCGACATTGTAGTTCCCATTTCAATATCAATGAGTTTAGAACATTTTCTAATTTAACAATAGGCTAACATGTGGCTAAGATAATAGTTCATCAAAAGATATTGCAACCCGAAACATGAAATGGTCGAATTTACTCCAGCACAACAATCGAGATGAACATACGATAAACATAAATAATGAATATTCTTATACTTTATATTACTTTTTAACGTCACCCACCCCTTTTCGTCACCCACCACTGATTAATCCACACGTCTCTTATAAGATACAATACTATGTTCCCAACACTCAATTATAGCTTTGTTGTGAGTATTTATTATTAGGTGTGTTACAAAGATTGATCGACTATATGGTACACATATGCAATGATATCCACGAAAAAAAATTGACACCTCTTATACTTACAACAGTCATCGCTCATGAGTAAATCTGAAGGATAAAAAAGACGAAATTATGCCTAGAACAGGGCAATTCACGCCAAGGTTGCCTATACCGAGTGAATTAATATAATTCATATTGTTTTCGTGACTTAAGCTACCATTCAATTCATGCAGGAAAATATATCTGTTTAAATACAATATAAAAAATTTCGTCACCAACCCCACTTTGGGAATGTTTTCTCCATTCAGTTATTGCAACAAAAAATTTCTATACATTTCTGTTCAAATACAATATAAAAATAAAAGTTCGTGACCCACCTCTGATTTTCTCAGCATTCACAGTGATGACTCCAAGTAGACAATGAATTCTACCTTTGACCTGGGAGTCTATTATTAGACCTCTTACAAAGAGTCATCGACTGTTTTGGGCACATGTGTAATGATATGAAGGAAAGCAAATTGTGACGCGTTCCTACTAATTACCATTTATACGGGCAAGGATGGAATCTGAAACACAGAACAATCGAACCTCTGCTTCAACGTAGCGACTGAGATTAATGTTGACTGTAGAGAGAGGATTAGTATAATCCATATAACTTATGTTACTTTTTAACAAATGCAAATTTTTGTCACCCAATCATGAATAACCCATATTTATCCCATACCATACGGAAACTTTACATTTTAACATGATTTTCCCACCAATCACAGTGATCAGGTCAATTATAAATTCTAGCTTTGTTTTGGGTTATTATTAAGGGTGATACAAAGATTTATCGACTATCTGGTGTCCATATGTAACAAATATACGAAAGAAAATTATGATACATCCAATAGAGTAGTAAATACTCATCTGAAACACAAAACAGCCAAAAGTGCTTCCAGCACACCATAGCGATTGAGATGAGCGGTGTCTATAGAGATAAAATTACTAGATAATCCATAAACCCTATATTACTTTTATCAACTTTGCAGTTCTCACTTCAATACACACGAGGTGGGATATTTTTCTAATTTATAAATAGACAAGCAGATATACACATATATTAACATATGAACGGTTATCTAAACCTTACACATCAGACGACTTAATTATCGCAGTCTTTGATATTAAAATTTACTATAGGGAAAGAATTGATATTATTAATTTACCTAATATTACTTTTAACGACTGTGCAAATTGTCGTCAGCCAATCCTACTTAATCCAAATATCTGCCACAACATACGAAATTTTCAAAAGCAGATGTCACATCTGCAATTGCTGACCTGGTTCAGAAAGACGAACTTACAGAAATTGTCCCAACTATCGTGAGAGAATTATTGGAGAACGTGAAGGAAGATCTGAACAGGGAGATGGTTGTAGAATGTGAAAGGGTAGTAAAGGAGAGGACAGGAGAGTCAATGGATAGGATCGATTGATTGGAACTTGAAAACCACCAGTTGCAAGGAAAAATTACAAGAGGCAAAGTAGAAGAATGACGAGATGCGGAGTGACCTGAATAACTCAGACAGGAGAAAGAAGGCAGCCAGTGCAGCTTCAAAACAGATTCAACAATACTCACGGAAGCTGAATATTAAAGTTTTAGGGCTGTAAGAGCAGTAAAATAAAATCTAAGAGCGCGAATTCCAAAATAGGTGAAGGATGTCACCAAGATCAGTTTAGAAAACAGGGACATAATGGCGGTGCATAGAATTCCGGTCGACAGGGACAACCACGGCCAATTGTTGTCAAATTATGGAGTCTGGATTTTACAATCCCAGTTATCAGGAAGTGGAAGGATTTCCAGAAAATAAAGGAATATGACTGGTGGCGGACGATGAAAACTGAACTTATAGCAAATTAACCAAACACCCTGTGATTAAAAATGCATGGTACCTTAATGGTTTTGTGTATAGTAGAACCAAATCGGAAAAAATTATGTGGAAGTAATATTTCGATGCATATTAATTTTTTATTAATGCGTTAATATTTTGGTTTGTTTCATGGAAATGAGTTTTTTCCTTCCTCTGTGAAGGATATACTTATCATTTTATTTCTTTCCTAGTTAATTACTAGTTATTTCATTACTTTATTCATTACTTTATTCTTTTCTTCATCAGTTCTGTCATTAATCCAAAGATCCATTTTCCTGTCCTAATCAGTTCGTTCACCGATTCATGATTCAAATTTCATTCATATATACATTTGCTTAACCATTTAATCATCGATCTCAAAACTACACATTCACAATTTCCAGTTCAGTAATACGGCTCATTCCTTCTCCCTTCAACCACATACACATCTACGTATACGCTCACTCTGCTTAATCATTTAATCATCCTTTTTCAAAAATACACATCCGGAATCAAATTTCCTGTTCCGTCTTAAGGCTCATACCTTCTTCCTCCAACCACATCGAAATCTATGTGCGCAAAATTCACTTAGTTCCAGAAAGGTAGGTTGGAGACGCACAAAAAATGATCTCAGGTGGATTCGTCTCACTTGTTGTTCATTGCACATTATATTAATATTTAAATACCAAATCTACAGTATGTACTGTAATTATATGGTTTATGATGGATGTTTGTATTTTGTGTGAGTGTGAGTGCCATGCGTATGATAAGTACGAGGCGACACCTACTTCATATATTCCTGCACAAGAATATGTACAGGTAAAATTTCTGCTGTTTTATGAATAATAACATACACATTTTATGAATGTTTGAGGTATGCAAGGTTCAGTATTCAAACGAAGGGGCATTTTCCAATGGGTAAAACAGAAGAATGTATCTATTGTATGCATGCAACAAACTCATAGTACAAAGACTGATGAAAAATATTGGGATGCTAAATGGGGATTCAAATATATATTGAACCTCTGTTCAAGACCTAGATTTGGATATTTATATTTTACATGATTAACATCAACAGTCTCGAGCAGTAATCCAAGACCTGAAAAACGAACTGGAATTAATTGACCCATGGAGAAATTCCAATCAAGACTTAAGGTATATACATGGAGGCAAATATCTCCTTTGAAACAAAGTAGATTAGATTACTTTCTTGTATCTGATAATATTTTTATATGAATACAACTGATGTACTTATCTTACCAGGTATAGGACTGTCATTCAAATATTTTTTTGAGTGTGGTTTTTTCAAAGTGTCCAAGTGGGGAAAAGATACTGGAAATTTAATGCTCAGTTGTTGAGGGATAATAATTATATTGACTTGGTCAAAAGGTGTATAGCTGACACTGCAAATGAATGTTACGTAGGGGGGATAAAAACGAATCTCTTCATGTTTCTCTTTCCTGTAATGATCAATTATTATTTGAAATTTTGAAAATGAAAATAAGATCCGAAACTATAAATTATTATATTAGGAAAACAAAAGAAAAAGGGGGTAAATTAAAGAAAGTTGAACAGGAAATATTAGAAATTCACAGGGGATTGTCGGATTATATGGATGGGGAAGCTCTGGAAAATTTAGAAGAAAAGAAAGCAGAACTAGAGGAATCTAGAACCAAATACATAGAAGGTGTTATATTAAGATCCAAAGCTCGAAGGTATGAGTTGGGAGAAAAAGCACAAAATAATTTTCAAGTCTTGATAAAAAGAATTTATGTCAATAAGACAATAAAGGAAATAATTGTAGATGATGGGACAAATATATCAGACTAAACAGATATCGTAGAACCCCCAAAACAGTTTTACTTGGAATTATACAAAAGCAAAAGGCTCAGCTTGATGCTAATGATATGAAGAAACTCAAAATAGACTTTTCATGACAATATTAAACTTATTCAAGAGGAAAGATAATCATGCTAGGGTCTGCCTACATTGAATGAATACAGTATGTCTCAAAAACGGATGGAAAATGGGAAAAGTTCTGGTTAAGATGGATTTACGATAGATTTCTAGAAATTCTTTTGAAAGACCATTGGGTGATTTCAATGCAGATCAATAAATTATGGATATACTATAGGAAAATTTTCAGATGTTCAGACTCAAGCAGTCATCACATGTCTACCAAAAGAAGACAAAGACAGAAGATATTTAAAAAATTGGAGACCTGTATCACTCCTAAATATTGACTATAAGATAGTTTCGGGAGCTGTTGCAGCTAGGATTCAGAATGTTCTTCCATCAATAATCAGTGATTCTCAGAAAGGATTTATGAAAGGTAGATTCATTGGAGAAAATACCAGGCTATTATATGATATTATGCATCAACCAAACAATGAAAATAGATATGTTTCATTATTGTTAATAGACTTTGAAAAAGCTTTCGACTCAATTATCTGGAGCTTTGTGGAGAAAACCTTACAATCTTTTAACTTTGGAGATTCTCTTTGTAAGTGGTTTAAGCTGTTTTGTAATAACTCTAAAAGTTGTGTTATAAATAATGGAAATATGTCATTTTTTAGTCTTGAAAGAGGATGTCGTCAAGGGAATCCTCTTGCGCCCTATTTGTTAATTATAGGTGTTGTGATTTTAGCTATAAACTTAAAACAAAATGCCGAGGTACGGGGTCTCGACTTCGATGTCAGTGAGTATAAATTAGGTCAGTATGCCGATGACGCTTTTATTCTTCTCGATGGATCTCAACATTTTCTTAAAGCAACTATGAATATCGTCCAAGCCTTTTTACTATTATCTGGACTTAAATGTAACATAACAAAAACAAATGCTATTTGGATTGGATACAAGAAATTTGCTAATGAAAAGAATATGTCCCAATAAGGAACTAAACTGGTCTTCTTCCAATTTTACACTTCTTGGTATCGATTTTTCTCTAGACTTACAAGAAATGGTGGAAATTAATTACAGGAAGGAACTAATAAAGGTAAAAAGAATTCTGGCAAGCTGGAGTCAGATACATCTTTTATTAGTAGGTAAAGTAATTGTTGTAAAAACTCTTGTTCTGTCCATATTCATATATCTTTTTTCAGCACTTTCCAAATCCATCAGCAAAAATTGAAGCAGAACTAAACCGACCTTATTTAAGTTTGTGTGGGTTGGAAAAGTAGAGAGCATTAAATGTCATATTCTAGTTGCCCCGGAGAACGAGGGAGGATTAAATAATATACACATTCGTTCATTCAGTATGTATATCAAGATACGATGGGTTAAAAGATTATTGGAAAACGAAGATGGAGCCTGGCAGAACCTAGTCAATAGATCTATATTCAGAAATATGAGAGATACTTGAAATCGAAGGAGAATATTAGCAGAAATTTGTAAACTCATTAAAAACAATTTTGGAGAGATGTAATTTTGTCAGTATTGAATTAGACAGAAGATCCACAAAATGCAAATAAGTATTAACTGTGAGGTTTTTTTTTTTATAAGTTTGTTCCACCTACAAAGTTCCATCAATACAAATCCTGCAAAGATGCCGACATTGAAATTATTGCCTCTGTTCAAAATAATTACATGAAAAGTACACTAAATGAGTTTCCCAACAGTATCAACCTACTCCTGCTGATTGGTATCACAATGGTCTAAAATTAGAAATACAGTTTCCATGCTGTCAACAAAAACAACAAAACGTGCACAAACTACATCAACATTCGAAATCGAATTCTGTCTGTAAATAGAAATCTGCAGTCAGCACTTAAAAAATATATATTTCTAAAACACGATAAAATCAAATTTGGTGAAGAGATGTTTTCATCTTAAACGGTTCTCTCATATTGCTAGTACCGTACATACTCGTTTATTCCTCGAGTGCAACTGCAAACTGCCCCAATCCAGATCTAGCGCATAATGGCAGATCTGGTTCTAATCAGTTAGGAATAATCAGTAAAACAAACAACAGAAACCTTAATCATCCAGCTCATTATGCCACGACAAATCAGGTTCTCTGTTGTTTGCAATTCAGTGTGTGTGTATGTGTGTGTGTGTGTGTGTGTGTGTGTGTGTGTGTGTGTGTGTGTGTGTGTGTGTGTGTGTGTGTGTGTGTGTGTGTGTGTGTGTGTTGGATTTTTAAACGTAGTCATGTTTTGCTACGATGTCTGCAGTGTGACAGATTATAGTGATGTCTAGCACTGGGGCATCATGACGCAGACATGTAGTACCCTGTCTCAGTCAATCACATTATCCTGACACCACGCCGACCAGTCCTAACACTAACCTCTTAATGCTGAGCGCCTAGCAAGACAGCTGTTAGTAACATTTTTATATGTCTTTGGTATGACTCGGCCGGGCTTCGAACCCGCGAACTCCCGCATCCATGCTACCGAAGCGGTCCTTGTTTGCAATTCAACTTAAGTTTAAGCATGGATAGCTTTATTTGCTGTTTCAAGTGAATATCTGAGTCAAATAGATCACGACTGTACTTTGTGCCGTCCTCGGGAAAAGATCCTCGTACGGTTGTCTTGCTGCTCAAGCATCTGATCATCGTACACAACACTATTATTAGATTCCGGGCAAATTTCTGCAGTGGTTGGGGTGTTATTGATTGTGGAAATAACTCAATGCCAGTGCTTCCGTAAAATCTTTGAGTACATCATAACATGGTTGATCGTCCGAGGATGGTGCAATCACATACAGCAAATCCCACGCTAACTATATCATAATCAGATTTAATAACAATGATCAGCGCATGAACAATGTTTGTAAATATGTCACCGTGCTTGGTTGACCGAGGATTTGCCTGCGTAGAAAAGTCAATGTCCGCTTTTCTTTTTCGTGACTGTCAATTGTTCCGAAATTCAAGCATGCCTTCATACTGTGTGCAATGCCGCACGAACCTTCAGGCTCGCTGTCGAATGAGCGGCAAAGCCTCCTAATAGGGCGTTCGTGCGAGAAGAATCGCAAGGCATTTCCGCGAGTACGCAACTATCACAAATATTATTTCGGGATAAACGCTTACCAGAACGCGTAAGTGGTGATCCTGTTAGGAAAAATCCATCTCTTTGTATCCAGTGGGCACAAATATTCCTTGAAACAATGATACACAACCATTCAATGTTTCTTTGACTTAATAAGATGTGCCACATGTGCGAATTCACGTCGTGGCCGAAGACACTCCACATAAATACTACGCCTGAGATTCTTTTGCACAAACACACTGGGGAGTCATTTTGATTTCTTAATAGTATTACCAGTTCCATCTACAATCGACTAAATTATTGATCTCTGTCCTTCAGTTTCCTAGATGGGCTTACTCATGCATTCGTCATTGAATTTCCCAACGACTTTTTTGTTGTCGTTACTCAGCAGGTGATGGTCTTTCAAAGGTTCTCGCTGGTATCAAATATTCGTTCGTAAGTGATGTCTCTCTCATGTCTGCGCAAACATTGTCGATTTTGATGTGCATCAGTAACAAGTAAGTGTCCGTGCACAGCATGTTGATGATTTCGCCGTACACCAGCTTGATCGTGTCGCTATAGAACTCATAAATCAGCAGTTTAGACAGGTCTCGTACCGATGAGCCAACATAAATTAATTTTGTCAATTTCAGTTTGAATTTCTTGCTGTGTACGGCAACGAACCCACCATCGAAGATTTTACGTGACTCAAATGGCGGGAAAGAAATCAGCCTCTTCAGCTTGTTTTGCTGGCCGTCCCTAACAAGATCAACTTGGTTTCGTAGGTTCTTGGTAATTTTTTCGAACACCTTGAAAAAGTTTTTCTCAAACTCATTAATTGCGACAGTGCGCAGATCTGTATTCATTTGTATATACACCTGGTGAGACAATGGGCTTAACGAGAAGCTAAACTAGGGTGTGGACAGTTGGTGGCACGATGGGTTTAATGAGTGGCTCAACTAAAGTGTGGACGCCAAGCGGTGCGATGGGCTTAACTGGATGTGGGAGACAACATGGTTAGTAGCAGGTGATTTCGGCTTAGTAAAGGGAGGACAACGAATAGACAGAGGCGAAGCGACGGAAGGTGAGTCGGAAACCTTCGACTCAATCAGAACCCTCATTTCACATACTACTGAACTAATCGACAGTATGCATTGATGCATGTAACAAAGAACAATAGAGTACATGCTTATCTAGTCAAGTTTCTGTTGTACTGGAACAACACAGATCTTATAATAAAGTACAAAATAAACCATTTTTGCAAAGAGAATATAACTTTGCTCAAACTAAACATCATACAGTTAAACAAAATTACTCGTGGTTAAAACATGTCTTTTATAGTAAAAATACAGTCAGAAGATTGCGTAATTAAAAGCAGTACAAGATAAATGAATCCGAACAACTAAATTTAACAAATGAAGCACGGGAAGGCGTTTGTAAACGATACTCCACAAGCAATAAGATTTTTATGTTAAGTTCCCTTATATAGTTTTGAAATGAGAGAATAAAACATTGGCTTGTATTTTATCAATTATTCTCGGAATTTCGAAAAGACATATAGAATTGGTGTATAGAAGAATGTATTAACGCTATTATAAATGCGAAAATATTAATATAATAACGAAAATGTATCTGGATATAGAGTTTTATATATTTCTCAATTACTACAGAGTCAAGTAGTTAAACAAGAGGAATATTATTCTCCTGTACTATTTACCCTGCATTGAAACGACATCGAGAATTGCTTTTCAAGTTTGAAATCTAGTGGATTTTACATTTGATATATTGTATCGAGATATAATTAGAATTATTTATCTTATTTTATGCAGACGATACCGGTGTAACTTTAGATAATTCATGAGATATGTAAAATAATTCTATAACTACTGCCATAAAGATAAGTTGATTCTTACCGAAAACAAAACGAAAGTTATGATGTTTGAAAAATTATGAAATGGATTAAATATATAAAGTCAAATTAGGAGACTGACAACTCGTAAATGTCTAAAAATAAATATATTTAGGATTCACCTTTGCAAAGAATTATGAAATGTTATTTGAGCCTCATTCTGTTATCTGTATTGCGTCTCATGCTTTGATTATATGGATGCTTTACCGGAAATAAGTTTTCCGTAGCTTTCACTACAGTCTTAGAAGAGACAAACTGTTCTGATCATTTGAGTGGATTTATCTATTTATTTCAATTATTCATTAGAATTACAAAGTGCTCAGAGTTACGGATTTATTAGCTGTTTTTGGAATTAATTTGACTTCATTTAAAGATATTTTGGGTTATATTATTGTGATACATGAAGACTATTGGCACCTCAACACAATAGATTGAACTTTGTATTACAACTGGAAATTATTTGGAATACTCGATAAATTTGGATAGAACGTTTAGAATATTTTAGGATATCGCTCACCATAATTGAAAGTTATTTTTAATTTTTCACTGTCTAAATAAATTATTTTTTAAATTTTGGAAAACTTGTTGCTTTTCATTTTTATCTTGTTGCTTAGTTTAAGACCATAGCGTCGTAATAATATGTGTTTATAGGAATTTATTTTCCCTGCTTTATTTCCAATTATATGAATAGTCATACTGTTTTGTCCTTAAGATGTATCTTATTGTTCATTTGTTCGTATTCCTTTTCGGTGCTGATTGTTACACTGCTGTTAATCTGATTTAATTTGCCTTTAGTGTAAACACATTATATCGTTCATTACTGATGTACACGCATGCCAAGTCAGATATTAAGTTTTAACCTGATATGTTGTGTATTACAGCCTCATTGATTAAAAGCTTTTGCAATGTCATTGCAGAAAGTGAGAAGTAAGAATGAGCTGAGCGTGTGTGACATCAAGATCCATTGACTATTTCATGCTTATATGTAATCACATCTTTGTAATAAAGCTTTGACACCTCCTAATACTCACGTTTTATACTAAAGACAGGGCGGATCTTTTTTGAATCTGAAAGGAAATCAGTGGAAACATTTCTGAACAAAGCAATAGAAATGAATCTTGGATGTA
This sequence comes from Megalonaias nervosa, assembly GCA_016617855.1. Taxonomy (NCBI): domain Eukaryota; kingdom Metazoa; phylum Mollusca; class Bivalvia; order Unionida; family Unionidae; genus Megalonaias; species Megalonaias nervosa. The sequence continues at coordinate 28,153 of JAECUM010016808.1, forward strand.
AGGAAAGGTTTAATTAAAAATGGAATTTCTATATTTTGATCTCCAGTGAAGTATGAACCGAAAACACTACGTGCAGGTGAACTTATAGATTCACAGAGAGAGAGAGAGAGAGAGAGAGAGAGAGAGAGAGAGAGAGAGAGAGAGTTAACTACAGAAAAATTTGCAAGACTGTGGAAATGCATTAAGGAATATGTAAGGGGTGCACAAATTGCATGGCACATCAGCTTGTTTCTTCTTGCGTTTACTTTACAAAAATTAATAGACACATATATCATCACAACTGGAGTGTTATCATTAACATAAACGTGTCTTGGAACCAGAACAATACCTTTCTTTTCATATACCATATATCTTTAGAAAATTGCTGGCAAAATTTTGATTCATTTGCGGTCATAACAAAGTTGGTTACCTGTATCAAGTTTCTGTTGAATACCTTCAAATCTTGTTCAAACGTATTTAGATATAATATTAAAGTTTATACAGCGATTCCTTGGTATTCAATGATTTTGCCATGAAAAAAATATGGACGATATTGTGTCACATGATTTTTACAATATGAAGAATTTTTAAATAATTCTCATCAATAAAGATATTTGAAGGAAAATAATATCTTCTCAAGTTCTTAAACATTGGACATTTAAGAACAAAATTATTGATCTACAGTATCTGTACCAAACTGTTGTGTATATGGAATAATTTTAATGGTACTTAAATTATTCATGAGAAGGAGGTTTGCACTTTTGAACATACACATTTAACGAATAATATACGAAGTATGCAAACTATCCATGGAATATTGACAGCCTCATACTCTAACTGAAATTGAGCCAAAGTACATGCAGTGACTTTGAAGAAGACATGAGCGAGCCTGAACCAACACCCTCAACTTCTACCACAAGACTAAAAGAGTACAAATGCATAAAAAGTGAAAGTCGCTCAGTAGCTCCCGAAATTTATTATCACATTCGACAGATGCAAAAGTGACCTCCAGAAAATTTAGAACCACGGCTTAAACATACGCGGTGAAATTCAAAGACTTTTCGAGTCTGAAGTGCAACCCAAGAAAGCAGCAAGTTGCATTACAGATTTGTGGAACATTAGAGGCATTGAAAAGACAATGCTAAGCTAAAGAGGACGATCGTTTGAGACTCTCCATTACCCACTGCAGTTTTAAGTCTCCTGTCTGGATCGAGTTAAGTACACCGGCAGAATTAATACCTCCAAAGTTATTGACAAAATTCAACACGTCCAACAATCCAACGACGAGTTTAACATGACCGATGAAAAAGTCACACTTTGACAATGATAATAGATTTTAAATGGACTTGTGATCAATAATTTTGAAAACTATCTAACTGATTTTTAAATGAATACAGAACAAGACATTTGTTTCTGAAACAGAGCAACTGAAAGTAAAAAGTGAAGCATATTCTATTGGAAAGATTTCTGTAATATTCAGTCCAATATACTTCCATATTAATTATGAATAAATCTCCATGGTGAAATTGATATTAAGTGCCTTGTTCGTTTACTTGAGTCAATTTCAACAGCATATAATAACAATTAAATGTACATCACAAAAATATGCCCATATTTGAAGTAAGTCAAAGAAAACTGTGTGAGATGAATACACAGTGTGCGAGAAACGTCAGGGTGTCCGGATTCCGTACCTAAATATCAGTTAAAATGTGCGGAGTAAGTGATTGTCATAACAAAAGGAGATGGGTGAAACTTAAAAGTTATACTGATGAATAATAAAGCTGCAGAGAGAACAAGCCACGTGCATGATCCAATTTAAACAAAGTCGTGGGTCATTTCTACGTTTAGAGTTACTTTGGATAATATTTGTGCCATATTCTGTGTATAATTACATTTCTCATAATGGTGCCAAGTGACATTCCCAATTAATGTACTGTTACAGCCCAGCACTTAGCAATATATTAACTGTATTCCTACACATTTATTTCTTATGTCATTCGTTTAAAAAAGACAAATATGCTAAAAGTGTATTGCTGTGAAATAATATTTGACGAAATCCGTAACGCTTTGATGGCGAAGAGAGAACGACACTGTTACACTGTCAAACGAGGTCAGCATTTGGAGCAAGACAAGGCTTTTGTGCATTTTAAGGTTGTTATAACATACATTATTCTGCTACTTGAATGTTTTATCGAGAAAGCAAATGGTGAGAAGAGAGCCAGGTATTGTTTCACTGCCAAACAAGGCCAGAATCTGTCGTAAGATTAGGTTTTCGTGTACGATTGTTATAATTTCTGAGTTTGGTTTTCAAAACAGCAAACAACATACATTGTTTTGTAGCCTGACGTATTTATCGAGAGAGCAACACATCATGATTTTCAGCCTACTACACCTGGATTGAAATCTTTGCACTTGATAAAAATAGAATTTGCGAGACAAAATTGATCGTGTTTTTAAAACTAATCAAAGAAGTTACGAGAGAGAGAGAGAGAGAGAGAGAGAGAGAGAGAGAGAGAGAGAGAGAGAGAGAGAGTATTTAGTGCCGTTCGTAATGTAAGATGTTATGATTATTTCATCTTTCATCTCTAACCAGGGAGCTAAGTTAAGGTCGACAAATTTTCGAAACGACTGCACACACTTCAGATTACAGTGCTAGAATCAAGGATTTTAAATCTGGAGTTCCCTACTAGAATTTGGTCGCGGCAATCATTGACTTGTTTGAGTCCATGCTAGTTCCAGTCGAATGCGATAGATACGTTTCCTCTTTGATTCATGGACAAAGTATTAAAATGGAAAATAAATTACTCAAACGAGACTCAATAGATAATTCTCTTGCAAATCAGAGTTTGTTCGTGGGCTCGTGAATAAAGGTTGGCTTGAAATTCATAGGGTTAGAACTAATCGCTTTCAACCTTGCACGAAACATCTGATTTGTTACATTAGGGAAATAATTTTGAAGCGTGTTAGAGGACCCTCACAGGCCACTAGCTATAGGTGTTAATGTTAAATTATTGTATCCATGACATTTGATGTGTATTGAATCTGTTTCGGATAAGATACACGAACTATACACTTCGGTTTTGTTCATAACACAAAATTTTGAATAAAAGGAAAGAGATCCATTTGGCTAGGTAAAAACATTATGCGAGACGCGCGACACAAAAGGGTCCGGAATCTGATCCTACCATTAGATCATCTAGTGTCCGCTACTGTGTTGTGTCAAGAACTTGAGATTTGTTTCTAAGACTTTTAAATAACACCAAATAATAAGCTTGGACACTGATTTGGTGTGTCGTGGACTTGAAATTTGTCTCCAGAACGTTTAAATAACACCACATAATAAGCATATGTCATGGACTTGACATTCATTTCAAGGACTTTTAAACAACACCACATAATAAGTATGGAGATTGATGAGGAGTGCTGTGGACTTGAGATTTGTTTCTAGGACTTTTAAATCACACCACATAAGAGATATGGAGAATAATGCCATGATACATGGATGACCACTAAAACTGTTTAAAATAAACATCAGGCAATTGTTACCTTTACTTCAACACAGTGATTGAGCTGAACGTTGCCTATAGAGAAAGAATTAATACAATTCAAATATCCTGTATAATATTAGGTACTTTGCTGTTCCCATTTGAATTTATATGAGGTTAGAGAATTTTCCAATTTAACAATGGTCAGCCACATGGACAAACGTATAAGTGTATCAAGGATTATTTTAACCTGCAATATAAAACCTCTAAATTTACATTTACTTCAACAAAGCGGGTAAAATAAACAGTGGATATAGAGAAGGAAATAATATTAATTATATAACTAATATTACATTTAATCGACCTATTAAATTTCCTTCACTGATTAATCCACGCGTTTCCATAACATACGAAAAAAGTATATTGAAACTTTATCTCCCCAACATTAACAGATATCACTCCCATGTGTAAATTATAACTTTATTTTGCAAGTCTATTATTAGGTCTGTTGGAAGGGTTATCGTCTTTTTCGTGGACATATGTGATGATATGTAAAGAAACTCGTGACACCTCCTAATACTTACAATATGTGCCAAGCGAACCTGAAACAAGAAACAGCCGAAATTACCTTAACTTTAACACAACGGTCGAGCTGAACGTTGACCATGGAGAAAGAATTAATATATTTAAAATATCCTCTAATAGCGTCTTTGCAATTGCCATTTGAAATTCAATGTGGTTGTAAAATTTTTAATTTAGCAATGGGCAAGCATATGAGTAGCTAAGTGTCGATGTTGAGGGTCGTATCATAATTGTATAAGCGCACAAGGGGGTCAAATGATAATTAGATAGACACCCATAGTTTTAAATTGGGAATGGTATTATGAGGTCAAGAGAGTTTTGGGGGTCACAAGGTTTTCAAGGATCAAGAGAGTTTTGGGGTCAAACAGGAATGGTAATAATACAGTGGTGAAGGAGAAAGGGTCTAGAGTTTATTGGTACAATGAAAAATGAAAGGGGTTTTAAGTTTTCGTTATTCAACAAGATACACATATATAAACACACATATACACAAAACATTAAACACAAAATTTGAGTTAGGGATTAAGATTAGTATCTCTCTTTTCTAGAGATCTGGGTGGCCCTAAAACGGACAGTTGTAGTCAACCAAAGTTAGTTAACACACACCACACCTTTTCATTATTCTCCTCAGATTTCTTCGCAAGGCTTGTCCTTAGAGTAAAACCGCTTCAAACACCCTTGCCTCTCCATATAAATTCCTCTCTTAGATATCCTCGTGTACTTTGAAGAAGAAGAAGAAGAAGAAGAAGAAGAAGAAAAAGAAGAAGAGATGAAAACATTCAAGTGCGAAGGACAGAAGGAAGGGAGTGAAAACAAATGATACAAGACATTTTGGCGGAGTTAAAGTATCTGAGACAAAAGTATTAGACTTCTTTAAGTAAACCAAAGAGAAAGAGACATTCACGTGCCAGGATTTCTAAGCCTTCAATTACTATATCCACGCTCACCGCCACTAAGATGCCACCAGTAGCAGCAGTGAATACTACGACCAAAGCAGCAACAGCAGGAGGAGGAACAGGACATGAGACTTAAAACGGATGAGCTCAAGTCAATAATCTTTTTGTTTTGATTAATAAATACCCGATGGTGTTATTCGGGGCCAGCTATATCTCTGAAAGAAAGAAATGCAACTCAGTGATAGCCAAATCAATTAAAACTGAAATTTCTTTCTCGATAATTCGATGATGTACGTGTTTGAGTATGTTTTTAAGTAAATTATTCATAGTATAACAATCAAGACAAAGAGACACGTTTTGATTGAATGTTCTCTTTTGAGTCAGAACTAAAATTTCATAACATGTCACAAATCTTGATTTTCCTTCCTTCACTGTCTGTCTTTGTCACTCTCATAAGTTTTTCCTCTTCAAGGTCTCCTAGTTGTTTTGATTGTTTGTATTTCTTGACAGGTATAGTTTCTTCTTCTGTTTTTGAAGAACTCCATCCTACGGATTTTCCTCCAGTTTGTTCTCCTTCTTCCATGGACACTCTGATGACCAAAGTGTTTTTTTACTGACAATGACAACAGATATAGTTACCTTTATCACTCTTTGTTCATGTCTTTTCTTTGTTTTGACATTTGGATATCCTGGAGCCCAATGCCCATTCTCTTAACACATATAACAGGACTTTTATTTTAAGAGGAGTAGTCCGTAGTCTTATTTGAAGTATACTTTTCTAATGACTATCTCTAAATCTCTAACCAGAAGGGCGATGTGTTCTTCACAGTCTGAAAACTGAATGAATTATATATTCTTATGATGAGAAGGTCCCCATATACACAGGAAACCAGTGTGCATAAATCTTTGTCAAATCAAACCAAAAGAGTAAAAATCCATAAAAATTGAAAGATGTTCAGTAGCTCCACAAAATTATTATCACATTCAACACGTCCAACAATCCAGTGATGAGTTTAACATGATCGATGGAAAACCCACACTTTACTTTACCCACGTTTCACCTCCTAGACATAGCGTTGCACGCAGAAAAGTGTTATTGGTAGACGCCATTCGCAGTACCAAACGCAGTATCGTCCAACTCACAAGACCAGACCCGTTTGACTTTAAAGAGGGCATGTTAAAGTACTGCCGATCCGATGTGGACATTTAACGAAGCCTCTGTGAAACTTTTAGACAATTATATCTAAATCACTGAAGTCTCAATTATTTGAATAAAGCTTCTACCATCGCTAAAGCATCTGAATTAGTGCACCGAAAGAAATTCAAGCTTTAGAAAACTCTTGTCACCATTACGCCTCAAACTTGCCTCTCCATCAGGCATCGATACTCCGCCAAGGCATTGCGTTAGTTGCATTGTATGAAAGTGAAGACAAATTGATACGACACCCTAGAAACGGTGGAGAAAAGATATTTGGAAATCTTTCTGTGGCCGGTTTGGATTTGAAACCACCAACACCCTCTACGAAATCCGTGGATACTTATTTCAGGAATGTTTCCCTCAGCGAAACCTGAACAGTCCTTTCGTTGAGTTTACCACTGAAGAGTTGTACGAGCAAACATACCAGTTGCGCATGAAGTTAGAAAGACAAGGATACCAAGTGTTAGAAATGTGAGAGAACGAGAATTATCGACGTTTCAAAACCAATCCAGTTTTCAGAGGCATTACAAAAGTTACGATGTTACGAAGAAAGTAAAATCATTGATGTGTGTTCGTTGTATCCTTGGGTGTACAAATCTGATCAGTTCCCTTCGGTACACCCTTAAATGTCAACAGACTTTGTTTCGTGCTCTGGCTTCTGGATACCGCTTGTTAAAAGTATTCAAAACTTGGCACTTTCCTACCACAGAACAATACCAAACAGACGACGACTCAAGTCCAAGGATTATCTCAAGCTACGTCTACGAATTTCCCAAATTGAAATAAGAAGCTAGCGGCTATCCTTCGTGTCAAACTCCAGACGACAAAGACAAATTCAAATAAGTACATTGAATAGAAATATCAATGATGGAGAAATTTTTGGCATGATGGATACCTTGTGAGTCGGATTTCGAATTTCATGTGATTTAGCAGGTTTTAAAATATTCCTATGTACACTAATTAATACAACGTTGCATAGTTCACATTTCGCCTTGTTTGTTTCTTTTACAAAATGCTGCCAAACTCTCTTGGTAAACAAACAAATGTATTAAACACCATAATCGTAAAGAGTGTTCTAATTCGAATGTTCAGATATTCGTTTCAGCTTTATATACAAACGAAACAGAGTAATAGATATGGTGCAAAGCTTTTATCAAAGTTTACTGACTCAAATTATTAACTATGGCAAGTTTGCGACAAGCGGTGTGTTAATTGACAATGGCTCTGATATCTGAACATGTGAACATATGCTTGTAATCATGCGGGTCTTGGACTACGGTTCAAGTTTCCGTTGTACATTACGTATTGTTTACAAGGTATAAAGTAGCCAATCATGATAATTCAGATGAATGATGAGTTATTATTGCTGAATGATCATTAAATGATTAGATGATGCAGTTAGGACTACGTGGGTATAAAGAACTAAAAACATTATTTCACTTATTTAGGGGGATATCTGTGGATTGCACAAGGTGTAGGATGCATGCGTTTTGTATAAAGATTAAAAGACATGTATATAATCAAAACTGGACGGGCAAAAGTTCTGAAAATTGTTAAATGAGAGTGATGCCATCAATATAAACGGTTCTTGGAACCAGAACAATACCTCTCTTTTCATATACCATATATCTTTAAAAAATCGCTGGCAAAGTTTATTCGCCCCGTAACGGAATCACCTACACCTATTTTGTTTTCTGAATACATTGAAATCTGTTACAAACGTTTTCTGGTATTTTATTACAGTTTACACAATGATTCCCAGATGTTCAGTCATTTCACTAGGGATAGAACAAAATAATGAACAATACTATAATTGTCACAGGATCTTTGCAAAAGGATGTAAGATTTTGATTAATTTACATCAATGAAGATATTTGAATGTATATAATATTTTGTGAAGTTACTGTACATTGGACAGTTAAGAACAAAGTGATATTCGTCTTCAGCATCTGTACCAACAGAACACAGACGTTAAATATATACAATATCTTTAAACCAATCTAAATTAGCCATGACAGCTATGTTTTCACTTTTGAATATAAAAACGTGCAATATACAAAGTAAGCAAACTATCTATGTAATACTGACAGCAAAACATGTATTATCCTGTTATAAGTCACGTCTTTTCTATTGAATTGTTTCCATTAAATTATTGCAAAACAGATCTTTACATCTCTGAATACAATGAAAAAACGTATGCTGGACAACAACTAATTGTTTTCACAACATTCACACCGATTATTCAAAATCAATAATAAATATTAGCATTTGTTTTGAAAATCCATTGGATGATGTATTACAGAAAATTTATGACTATTTATTGCACTTATGTAATGATATCTGCGAAAAGAAAATTGTGACACTTCATACTACTTACAATGTCTTGGGAGAATAATTTCATCTGAAAGATAAAAAAGCAGAAATTACCTTTACTTGAACACAGAGACAGAGCTGAATGCTGACTACAGAGAAAGAATCAATGTTATTAATAGATCCTACATTACATTTAGCGACATTGTATTTCCCATTTCAGTATTAATGAGGTTAGAAAATTTTCTAATTTAACAATAAGCTAACGTATGGCTAAAGATAATAATTCATCAAAAGATATTTCAACCTGAAACATAACATGACGGAAATTTACAACATCACAATAATTGAGATGAACATCGATAAACAGAAATAATGATTATTATTCTTATACTTTATATTACTTTTTAACGTTACCCACCCCTTTTCGTCACCCACACCTGATTAATCCACTCGTCTCCTATAAGATACAACTCAATGTTCCCAACACTCAGAGCGATCACTCCAAGCTGATTTTAAATTATAGCTTTGTCGTGAACGTCTATTATTAGGTCTGTTACAGTGACCTGAATGACTCAGACAGGACATGGAAACAAGCAAGTGCAGCTTCAAATCAGATTGATCAATACTCGAGGAAGCTGAATATTAAAGTTTTAGGGCTGTAAGAGGAGGAAAATGAAACTTTGAGAAAGCGAATTCCACAATTGGTGAAGGAAGTCACAAAGATCAATTTAGAAAACACAGACATAGTGTCGGTGCATAGAATTCCCAATTATCAGGAAACGGAAGGATTTCCAGCAAAATAAAGGAATTAGACTAGTGGACGACGTGACTATGATGAACACTGAACTTATCAATAAATTAACCAAACACTCTGAGATTGAAAGTGCATAATACTTTAATGGTTTTGTGTACGGTAGAACCAAATGAGGAAAAAGGATAAAATTTGATATTTATGATGAAATTAGAATCTAAGTGTAACTTACAACGTAATGAGCTTGTGAAATTGGTCAGACTGGTATGTGGAAGTATTATTGCGCTGCATAATATTTTTGATCAATATCTTAATATTTTTGCTTGTTTCAGTAATTCATTTTTTTCTTCATCAGTTCTGTCATTAATCCAAAGATCCATTTTTTCCTCATTCATTGTATCATATTGTTTCCTAATCGGTTCGTTCACCAATTCATGAATCAAATTTCATTAATATATGCATGTATGCTTAATCATTCAATCATCCTTTACAAACATACACATCCGAAATTAAATTTCCTGTGCCGTCTTACGGCTCATACTTCTTCCTCCAACCACATGCAAATCTATGTGCGCAAAACTGACTTAGCTCCGGAAAGGTCGGTAGGAGGCACATACGAATGATCTCAGGTGCATTCGTTTCACTTAATGTTCATTGCCCATTGTATTAATATTTAACTGTCAAATCTATAGTATATATAACTGCCAAATCTACTGTAATACCATGGATGGTTAAATGATGCATGTTTGTAGTTTGCGTGAGTGTGAGTGCCATGCGTATGATAAGTACGAGCCGACACCTACTTCACATATTCCTGCACAAGAATATGTACAGGTAAAATTTCTGCTGTTTTATGAATAATAACATACACATTTTATGAATGTTTGAGGTATGCAAGGTTCAGTACTCAAACGAAGGGGCATTTTCCAATGGGTAAAACAGAAGAATGTATCTATTGTATGCATGGAACAAACTCATAGTACAAAGACTGATGAAACATATTGGGCTGCTGAATGGGGATACAAATGTATATTTAGACGCTGTACTAATAATAGTGCTGGAATCTCAATATTTTTTAGAAATACTTTTGAATTTGTGATCCATAGAGAAAGATGTGACAGTCAAGAGATATTTATTATGTTAGATATTACAATCAATGGAAATAGAATAACCTTCGTAAATTTATATGGGTCTAACGATGATAACCCTAGCTTTTTTAGAAATCTCAAGGAAGAAATTTTAGTATTGAGAACTCATCAATTATAATATGTGGAGGTTGCAATGTTGTTCAAGACCTAGATTTGGATATTTATATTTTACATGATTAACATCAACAGTCTCGAGCAGCAATCCAAGACATGAAAAACGAACTGGAATTAATTGACCCATGGAGAAATTCCAATCAAGACTTAAGGTATATACCTGGAGGCAAATATCTCCTTTGAAACAAAGTAGATTAGATTACTTTCTTGTATCTGATAATATTTTTATATGAATACAACTGATGTACTTATCTTACCAGGGTATAGGACTGATCATTCAAATATTATTTTGAGTGTGGTTTTTTTCGAAGTGTCTAAGTGGGGAAAAGATACTGGAAATTTAAGGCTCATTTGTTGAGGGATAATAATTATATTGACTTGGTCAAAAGGTGTATAGCTGACACTGTAAATGAATGTTACGTAGGGGGGATAAAGACGACTCTCTTCATGTTTCTCTTTCCTGTAATGATCAATTATTATTTGAAATTTTGAAAATGAAAATAAGATCCGAAACTAAAGATTATTATATTAGGGAAACAAAAGAAAAAGGGGATAAATTAAAGAAAGTTGAACAGGAAATATTAGACATTCACAGGAGATTGTCGGATTGCATGGATGGGAAGCTCTGGAAAATTTAGAAGAAAAGAAAGCAGAACTAGAGGAATCTAGAACCAAATACATAGAAGGTGTTATATTAAGATCCAAAGCTCGAAGGTATGAGTTGGGAGAAAAAGCACAAAATAATTTTCAAGTCTTGATAAAAAGAATTTATTTCAATAAGACAATAAAGGAAATAATTGTAGATAATGGGACAAAAATATCAGACTAAACAGATATCTTAGAACCCCAAAAACAATTCTACTTGGAATTATACAAAAGCAAAACTGCTCAGCTTGATGCTAATGATATGAAGAAACTCAAAATAGACTTTTAACGACAATATTAAACTTAGTCAAGAGGAAAGATAATCATGTGAGGGTCTGCCTACATTGAGTGAATACAGTATGTCTCTAAAACAGATGGAAAATGGGAAAAGTTCTGGCTCAGATGGATTTACGATAGATTTCTAGAAATTCGTTTAGAAAACCATTGGGTGATTTCAATGCAGATCAATAAATTATGGATATACTATAGGAAAATTTTCAGATGTTCAGACTGAAGCAGTCATCACATAACTATCAAAAAAAAAGACAAAGACAGAAGATATTTTAAAAAATTGGAGACCTGTATCACTCCTAAATATTGACTATAAGATAGTTTCGTGAGCTATGGCAGCTAGGATTAAAAAAAAACAGTTCTGCCATCAATAATCAATGATTCTCTGAAAAGATTTATGAAAGGTAGATTCATTGGGGAAAATACCAGGTTATTATATGATATTATGCATCAGCTAAAGAATGAAAAATAGATATGTTTCATTATTGTTAATAGACTTTGAAAAAGCTTTCGACTCAGTTAGCTGGAGCTTTGTGGAAAAAGCCTTACAAGCTTTTAACTTTGGTGATTCTCTTTGTAAGTGGTTTAAGCTGTTTTGTAATAACTCTAAACATTGTGTTATAAATAATGGAAATATGTCATCATTTATTAGTCTTGAAAGAGGATGTCGTCAAGGGAATCCTCTTGCGCCCTATTTGTTAATTATAGGTGTTGTGATTTTAGGTATAAACTTAAAGCAAAATGCCGAGGTACTGGATCTTGACTTCGATGTCAGTGAGTATAAATTAGGTCAGTATGCCGATGACGCTTTTATTCTTCTCGATGAATTTTAACATTCTCTTAAAGCAACAATGAATATCGTGCAAAACTTTTTTCTATTATCTGGACTTAAATGTAACATAACAAAAACAAATGCTATTTGGATTGGATACAAGAAATTTGCTAATGAAAGAATATGTCCCGATATGGAACTAAACTGGTCTTCTTCCAATTTTACACTTCTTGGTATCGATTTTTCTCTAGACTTACAAGAAATGGTGGAAATTAATTACAGGAAGGAACTAATAAAGGTAAAAAGAATTCTGGCAAGCTGGAGTCAGATACATCTTTTATTAGTAGGTAAAGTAATTATTGCAAAAACTCTTGTTCTGTCCATATTCATATATCTTTTTTCAGCACTTTCCAAATCCATCAGCAAAACTTGAAGCAGAACTAAACCGACCTTATTTAAGTTTGTGTGGGTTGGAAACGTAGAGAACATTAAATGTCATATTCTAGTTGCCCCGGAGAATGAGGGAGTATTAAATAATATACACATTTATCCATTCATTAGGTATATTAAGATAAGATTGGTTTAAAGATTATTGGAAAACGAAGATGGAGCCTGGCAGAACCTAGTCAATAGATCTATATTCAGAAATATGATGGATACATGAAATTTAGTAAGGAGAAAATTAGAAGAAATTTGTAAACTCATTAAAAACGGTTTTTGGAGAGATGTAATTTTGGCAGTATTGAATTAGATAGAAGATCCACAAAATGCAAAAATGTATTTATCCCTGAGTTTTTAAAATTTTGTTCCACCTACAAAGTTCCATCAAAACAAATCCTGGAAAGATGCCGGCATTGAAATTTTTAAAGATTTAGTTGATGATCGCGATAATTTAATACCTTTTGAAATGATAAAAGAAAAACCCTGATGCAACAGTTTTTTGAAATACTTTTTATCAATATCCAAAATTCCAAAATCTTGGAAAGATGCAATCAAAAACCATTTGGATCACAACAGGTTCGATAAGCAGGAGGATAAAATAATGAACTTGCAGAAGCCAAACTCACTGAAGTTTGTTTACAAAGATATTTGAAAAGAAAGGTAAAGAGGCAACACACTGATAAGCAAGAAAAATGTGGATGCAATTATTAATTAATAACATAAGTAGTGAAGAGTTGTCTAAGTTTTATATCCGGTCAAAACTTTGTACTAAGGATACAAAGTTTATCACTTTCAATTTTTAAATTAATTCATAGAATAATTGTCACTAATAGCTTTATGAAAAGAATTAACATATTAGATGACGACGAATGCAGTTTCTGTAAGAGTGAGAATGAAAGTATTGAACATCTATTATGCGAATGCAATATTACTTCAAACAAAACGTGATGTCCAATAAACATAGGGTTTGCATTTCCTGATTTTTTTTTCTTCTCTTTTTCACCAAGAATCTGATGGTAGAAATATCAGTGTTTTGACAAAATTGTTGTTTTGAAATAAACTAATTTCTTGCAATAAAAACATTTCGACAAGCTGTAAACTATTTGACCTTATCTAACCAGATCAAATTGTCAGAATAAGCGATACAACACGCCGCGTTTTTTTCACAGTCAAGCTAGAAAAAGACATAACTTTGTAAAGAAGCAAACGGTGACAAAGGAAACATTTTCGGCACAGAATTATTTCCATACCTAAGAGGTAATGCAGGGAAATCATTTGTTGTTCTGTCTCACAAACGATTTGTTTATCTTGCTTCAAAAAACAGTTCTGTTGGCACACACAACCAAACGTCGCATTGCATAATGGGGAAATGTTGCATTATCACATGTGAAAACATAGGAATTAAAAAATAAGAATAATATTTCACCAATAATTCACTGTATTTCACACTTAAACATATAATAAAAAGAGAATCATTATATTGGCTATATTAATACCCGATATGTTTCATCGCACAAAAAGAGTTATTTTAACGTTGGTCCAACTGGACAAGCCACGAGTTAACAGACAACGTTTATTGTACCCCAAGATGAAATATATCCGGTATTAACGTAGTAAAAGAACATTTCATTCTTATTTTATGTCCAAGTTTCTTTTGATTGAAGATTAACCTCACTTTGACGCACTCCACACCTTACCCCTCCATTTAATCGCATTTATTGGCTAATCATGAAAATATCGGAGAGAATTGTTGCTGTTGAAAGTTAACGGGGGATATGATTTTGTAAACTGACTTCCTATGTTTCAACACCAGTAGCAAGAGGAAATAATAAAATTATTACTATAACCTATAAAGTCATATGAAATATATGTCTAGCATAACAGATGGATGTAGACATTTTTATCTTCGAAGTGTAAATCGACATTTCCCCAGAAAGTAAATGTTGTGTCTCGCTTTCATTCGATTTGAGAGCAATTATTTGTGCTTGTCTATCAAACCTTGTTGATTTAATTTCTAGTTTTTACATGTTCCACAAAGGCTATTCAAATTCATGGATATTGTCCTCAACTAACCAAGCAAATAAAAGTGGCAGACGAAGAATTAAATTTATATGATTATTACTGTTGTATAAAAACAGAAAGCATGACATCAGAGTTCGTTCTGCTTTGTGTGCCTCTAATCAAAATAATTACATGAAAAGTCCCCTAAATAAGTTTCCCAACAGTATCAACCTACTCCTGCTGATTGGTATCACAATGGTCTAAAATTAGAAAAACAGTTTCCATACTGTCAACAAAAACAACAAAACGTGCACAAACTGCATCAACATTCGAAATCGAATTCTGTCTGTAAATAGAAATCTGCAAAGTCAGCACTTAAAAATATAAATTTCTAAAACACAATAAAATCAAATTTGGAGAAGAGATCTTTTCATCTTAAACGGTTCCCTCATATTGCTAGTACCGTACATACTCGTTTATTCCTCGAGTGCAACTGCAAACTGCCCAGATCCAGATCTAGCGCATAATGGCAGATCTGGTTCTAATCAGTTAGGAATAATCAGTAGAACAAACAACAGGGACCTTAATCATCCAACTTATAATGCCACGACAAATCAGGTTCTCTGTTGTTTGCAATTCAGTGTGTGTGTGTGTGTGTGTGTGTGTGTGTGTGTGTGTGTGTGTGTGTGTGTGTGTGTGTGTGTGTGTGTGTTGGAGTTTTAACGTAGCTTTAAAAATTTTCCAGTCATATTTTGCTACGATGTCTGCAGTGTGACAGATGATAGTGATGTCTAGCACTGGGGCATCAATACGCAGACATGAGGCATCATGTCTCAATCAATCACATTATCCTGACACCAGGCCGACCAGTCCGAATACTAAACTCTTAATGCTGAGCGCCAAGCAAGTCAGCTGTTAATAACATTTTTATATGTCTTTGGTATGACTCGGCCGGGCTTCGAACCTGCGACCTCCCGCATCCATGCCACCGAAGCGGTCCTTGTTTGCAGTTCAACTTAAGTATAAGCATGGATAGCTTTATTTGTTGTTTCAAGTGATTATTTTTGCAGATATATACTGTATTTCAGACACATTCATTGTGTGTGTGTGTGTGTGTGTGTGTGTGTGTGTGTGTGTGTGTGTGTGTGTGTGTACGGAAAAGTCGACGGATGGTACGCATAATGTATGCAATGAGCCACAAGGCCTGAAAGCAATTTTCACGCTGTTCTATAACACATGATTCAAGTCCCTTTGCAATCGGTCTGATATTATAACGACAACGTTACATTACGCTCAAGGGGTGCATTCATGCACAAGCGTCATATGTAAAAATAATTTGTTTTTGTTTTTAAAATCTATAAAAATTCACAGCAAGAATTTCGTCTCACATACAGTCAACTTATATGTGTACACAGCAGATAGAGATAGGTGGAATTCTGATTGACTCATGAGACCAACTGAAGTGGCATACTTTATGAATAATCCTTACTAATGAGGTCAAATACCATCTTGCAATTTTCAGTTATTGTCTAGTAAATATCATAATGAAATGAGTGCAACAAAATTGAATGTGTACATTTCTTTTAGTGACACACTCCAACACAAGGTCTGTTGTTATGAAAGTATTTATAGAGGTGTTAAACACTTGTTAATGTTTGTGTCTATGAATGAAAAGTTTGATACAACTCTCAACAATTTTTGTTTTTGCGGTACCTACAAAATTTTCAGCCTCACCCAAGGTGCCAATTTAGTTAGAAATTATAAATCAATGAATGAAATGAGTAAGTCGTGTGCATATTTTATAGTCTTGATTTTTTTCGTTTTTTATAATTGGTAGGGGGGTAAAAGCTGCTGGGGGAGGGGGGGTTTAGACTGAAATTATAAACAGATATTCTATCAAAATAAATATAAATTGCTGGTTTACCGCATGCCAAATGATTCTTTATTTTTCTTTAATTGTTTTGTATACTTTTGTGACGATGATGATGATAACGATTATTATTATTATTATTATTATTATTATTATTATTATTATTTCTAAAGTCTATATGTAAATCATATATTTTGCCTTTGTACGGATCGTGTACATTTAATTGAAGGTCATTTGAATATAATTCTTCCAAGTTTGATGTAATCTGCTTATAATGTAGACCTGAGGCACAGTCTAGCCTGACAAAGTTCGAAATCGTCCCTGTTATCTGTCATGAAACAAATACAGTCAGTGCTCAAACATGTAATATTAACACAGTCCTAAACAAATGAGAGAGAGAGAGAGAGAGAGAGAGAGAGAGCATACTACTTACAGTAAGGGAATGAACAACTATAAGAGGCTCCTGGATTTCCTTCGAGGATGTTAGTTCTTGGAAGCTCGCATTCAAATAATTCTCTGCTAGCACGCTTGGGAAGTTTCAGACACTTTAAATGTGTGCATTTCTTCAAAAGGAGAGCAAGATCTATGTCTGAAAAGTTATATAAGTTGGTTAAAACAAGTTCATGCACTTGGTACTTTGTTAAATGTAGGAGGTGTCCGAGTGTCCTCTGAGTCCCATTCCATGTGATTGAGGTCCAAAGAGTCCTGTCCCTACATAGATTGTACCAGTACTTGCTTACTAGGCTGACTTTTCTTAATAACTCATATGCCGAAAGATATTTGAAAATCGCCTGTATCAGCGAAACAGGAAGCTTATTGAAATGCGGACCTCTTGGAAAATCGAACCATTGAGTTGTTGTGTCACATACATAAAGCTGATTCGGTTTTCTTTTTCCCCTGCGACTTCTCATTCCTCCAAAATCGCTTTTCTCAAGGTATCTCATTGTCTGCTCGGACATATGTGCTGCGCTTGAGAAACCAAGTGCGACTGAGTTTCACCTTCGTAGCAGGATTTTCCAAATCAGCCCAAAATAGAACAGTCGTAATGACTGTCGGTGACAACATCAAATGTCAGGTTGCAAGGGAGACAATTAAGTTTATCAATGTTATGACGTGAAATTATTATCGCCCTTCAAGGCTTGGGAGCCGTGCATGTGCATGTTAATTATAGGTGGGCAGGGAAGTGAAGTTCACACAGATGTGGTAATATTTACTTGCCTTAGATAACCTAATTTGTCAGGTAGGTATCCCAATATTATCTGATCTTAATCCGCATTATTTCCAGATATTTACAATGACAGGTGAATTGATTTGTCGTGTACTTCGAAATTACATTACTTTATGTTGCTACTCAATATGGCTAGAGAAATTTCACAGAATCATGTAATACAGAGTTTTCAGATACTCCTTGTTTACCTGCTAGGTTTCTATAGTTACCTGAATTTAAATAACATTAACTGCAGATAATTAAAATTTTCAGGTAATGTAAATTTATCGATGGTTTTTTTTTTCTAAGAATTTGCTAGGGGTATGCATTTATTATTATTGCTTCTGGTTGTTTTGCGTCGTGTGTTTTGTGCATAGAGTGCCTAAATACGTGTTCGAGAGTGGATATCGGTTTGAGAGGTGAGTATAGTCCCACTGCATATTAATGCATTTTTATAAAAATAAGTTCTTGGATTTTTCATTATCTTCCTTGAATACAGTAAAACTAAATAAAGAACTGCTTGCAACGATGTGATGCGAAACAGGGCTGGTCTGTCAATAATGTCATTATTGCCATACAGGATGTCTTACGATTTTAATAAAAGCCGTAAAATTATGAATACATACAACAGATAAACACATAAATTTGAAGTTATGGTAAATGTATACTCAAAACAGTGTATTGAAGAATCACATGGGTATACATCTGAGGCGAGAAAATCAGTGTAGGGTTTGTTACAAACAGCTCAGTGACAGTGAACCTTGAAGAAATGCAAAATGATATGTACAGGTGAAAGTTACACGTGAAATAAATAACTAAAAGACACCATAGTTATCTAGACTCTATGATCTAATTCTGAATACTTTCTTCCATAACAATTTGTTTTGATTTAAATCTGTGTTGATCGTCCAATGTATTCAACCCCCTTGGTCCAGACACTTACAGCTCTAAATGTTGGCGATGATGTTCCAATTGAGGTGACTAACAGAGACAAGTGCTTTGGTAGCGCAGAGGTTAGCACACGCTACGATAAGTTTGCGGATTGGAATGTTGCTATCAGTCGTCTGCCTTGGCATGTCCATGGGCAAACCATTTTCTTCAATTGACTCTGCACTAAACAACATAAATATGTTGCTGTGCCGTAAGAACCCCAAACCAAATCAAACTTGACGGCGAGCAACTTCCGAGATATACTTCAGACATGGAAGTCTGTGAAGTCTGTGAAGTATATTTATTCAAAATGCAAACATGAAAACGTGTTTAACAATACGAAGAAAAATTACTTTCTGCAATGCGTGGCACAATATTTTGTCAAAGTGGTGTTACGAAGAGAATACGTAACATAGACCACAATAATATAAGCAGGTAGCACACCACAGTTTTGTTTTACCGGCCTTGCTCAAACTTTTAAACCTAAGAGCTACCTTAAACTGGATTACATGTGGATATGTAGAAAATGAAGATTGAGATATAGCTATGTGGGCCATGGTTGGTCAATGTATCGTTGTCGTAGCTAGGTTGCATCACTAAGCTATGTCAGTCTGAGGCTACGTTAACCATGGTTGGTTAATCTATGGTTGTCGTAGCTGGGTTGCAGTGCTAAGCTATGTCAGTCTGAGAACATGTGTACCATGGTTAGTCAGTGTATCGATGTCGTAGCTAGGTTGCAGTGCTACGCTATGTCAGTCTGAGGACATGTGGACCATGTGGACCATGGTTGGCCAGTGTATCGATGTCGTAACTAGGTTGCGGCGCTAAGCTATGTGAGTCTGAGGCTATGTGGATGATGGTTGGTCAATGTATTGTTATCGTAGCTGGGTTGCATTGCTAAGCTATGTCAGTCTGAGGCTGAAAACTTAGTTTTACATCGTATAAGACTTTGAAAAATCGAGAAGGATGAGACATATTCCGTTTCCATTCAAAAGCATCTTTGAAAAAGAGCTGCTTACACTTTCATTTGAGACAGACTATAAGTCTCAAAGAGAAAATGGCCACCAAACTTCAAAATTTGGCCTCGGCCATCTAAAGCGTGCATTTCAGATGAGAGTTAGAAAATATGCGCTTTAGATATAAGCTATTATTCCTCTATGCATTATAATTCCCTATAGAAATGTCACGCGTAAGATTTTGGCGTCAATACGTCCTAGTAATTTCATATTTATCAGTCTAGGACTGCCAAATTTATTTTATTTTCATATTATATTTGTCAATTTGCATTTACTTTAATGAGAAAAACTATGTTGTACTACCTTAATGATTGCATGGCTCAACTCTATGATGCTTTAGTAGTCTACATAAACCATTGTAAAAACTAATTGTTATACAACATGATAAATTCAGACTAAATTGACCTTGACCTACCAAAATGTTGACCCATGTGACAGGCTATAAAAAACATAAACCAAGAAAACGAATATTCTTTTCTATTATATCAAAGTATACGTACTATAAAAAAAAAGGAGAAAACATACTGTTACTTGTCCAGCCCCAGAAGACAGATTGTATTGGGAGGAAGACACAGGTTTTGATTAAGTTTGCGATGATAGCCGGCGTGATCACTATTAGGTGAATACTTTATGCATCGGTAATTACCTAGACTAACCACTACAGCTGAGAACAAGCATGATATGCATGTAGTCCACTTATTTAATTCCTACTCATTACATGTACAATGTATACTTACAGAAAAGAAAATTGTATCACTGCATGAGCATTTTTATTGCTACTATTTCCAGCTGTATTACAGTACTCAAGAAATGAACTTCAAAGCATAAATTCGAACAAAGTTACTGAAGCATGAATTATTGGTCACAGATACCTCACATTGCAAGTTCATTCTACATGATAATATATACAAATCCGTGGAATGATCTGTTGCTTGAATTTTCTTTATTGCCGCTAGAAGTTCCGACCAAACACGTATTCGTGAATGTAACATATACTCTATTAGTTACTCTGGGTAGTCCTACAATCTTGGGTGTCAAACTTCATTTCATAAACCTGGTCAACAGATTTATCACGGATGGTACGTGTCATATGACACATTTAAATTATCACATTAGCATTTAGTATATGGAGAAAGCCTTCATCCAACTACGACGCCTTCTCTGACGGTGAGTTCAAGTTTATCCTAAATGAAGTTGATAAATACACTACCATGAAAACTAAAGTACCGGCTGCATTGAACAAGGCATACAGTTTGCTTATAATTGATGAAGTGGCAGAAAACGAGCTAATACCCCGTGAAGGAACCGAAATTTTGTTGCAACTTACTCGCAGATAAAGCAATTTTTAACTGCTTGGAACACAGGAAACGTATCATATTGTGGCAGGAAATTTTCGTTATATGTCTGTATATGGTATTATATAAGTCGAGTCCAAATAAACACAACACAGATCCCGTAATGCGCTAGCAGATCTGGGTTTGTGCAGTTTGCTGTTCGATTCGATTTATAAGCGAGTATAGACGGCACTGGTTAAGGTCAGTTCGAGTCCTGTCTCACAAAAAAGAGAAAATACTTTTGTTTGGACATCAGTCTTGATTTTGGCACGGTTTTTGGCAGATACTAGTTTAAATCATTTAAAAGTTTATATGAGTTTTGAAATGGAGATTGGCATTCCTTCTGGTATGATTTTATCAAACATACAGAGAATTTTTGATACCGTTGGTCATTGTATAATTTTACAGAAGTTAAATGCTTTGGGTCCCGATTCTATTTCGTTTAAATCTTACTTGACAAACCGATGGCAGCCAGTAGGCCCGTCCATACAGTTTGCGATGCCCAAGGCGCCACCCTGGCAGCGGTGCCCGGCCGAAAGAGTTACTGTAGTATGCCTATTTTTTTCTTCTTTTTTTTTGTCAATTGGAACGTGAGGCACAGATGGCGCGGGGCTCAAGTCAACCGCCTTGCTCACCTTGCAATCATGCCTGTCCTGGCAGCCAGTGGCTGCCTATTCGCGGTGCTTTTTCTTCCAATGCTTATATTGAATGTATGGATTGCGCAGAAACTAGTACATAGTCGTTTGTTCTTTTTTCAATGATATGACTGGGACTTTTAACTTTAAACCACCACTATATGATGATGATGATGATTGTTTCATTTTCAGACGATATTGATCTAATCTTGGTTATTTGTGCGAGTCAGAAAAGCACAAACATGATTTACTTGGGCTGAGCCCGCTTTAAGGTATTTCCCATAAAATTCAAAATTTGGTGCATTCATTGACAAGTTTGAAGGGTGTCTAAATATTTAATTGGAGCTGATAGGTAAATGTCGTAATTATAATAAATTATCCCTCTATTAAGGCAAATATAAATCCGTCCTGTTTGGAACCAGATGAAGTAAAAAAAAAGCAAAATGTCATGGTAAGGAATAATAAAATGGATTAAAAAAGAAGATAGCCCCCTTTGGTTCAATATCTTAATGCTGATATGCTTATCAACTTTTATTTGGGGAACTGATAGGAATTTTCTATTGCTCAGAAGCCCAATGCAACATTTATATTTCTTATCAGTAAAATTAATTATCGAGGTATAACCATTTTTGTTAAAAAAAAAGTTATTGGCATGTCACAAAAAACTTTAATATATATTTCAAACGTGACAAAGCAAAACTATCAGATTTATTCGGTGTTTGGCACCAAGAATGTTTTTCCAGAGGTTGCCAGGTGAATATAGGATATACCAAATAAAACGAAACCATCTTTATTAAATTTTTTCAATGGAACATATGTCTCAATTCATTTCGAGGATGCTAATCAAGATAATGAATTTGAAAACATTTGTCTTCAGTACGACAAACTTACTTCCGATATAAAGTCGAACTCAATTAACGATAAGTATATAAATGGATATCGTTCTTTTGGGGGTTTTTTTTGTTTTGTTTTTTTTTTGGACTACATCAAAACGAATATAATTATTGGAGTAGATAATAATACACCCTTATCCAATGTCACACTGGATTCACCAACAACGGGTATGAAAGGAATAAGATACTATGCAGAAAGAATTAACAACAAACGTGGGATACTTATCCTGAAAGTATGTTAATTCCACACTAAAATATATTGATTACTGTAGAAGCTTTACCAAATATTTTTTATTCACAAATGAAAAAATTAAACAACAGTGTAATGAAGCAAATAAAAGTTTCTGTTATAAACAACAAAAGCGCACAGAGATTATCAATATCATTGCAAATAAATCACTTGTTGATCGATAGAGTTTGTGTAATAATCTTGATTTACTGCAGCACATATGTTTTGTATCGCGCTGATTCCACCTTTAATTTCTAGATTCGATCATTAAAAACGTATCATAATCTATAAGTAATTATAATTCTAATTTTACCTTATACTTAATTAACATCAGGAGCTAGTCCACGTGCACTAGAATAATTTGATGGGTCTAATTTATGATTATTTAAACATACAGATCTAACGTCTTCACAAATATCATATTATTTAAACACATAGATCTAAAGTCTTCACAAATATAAAAAAGTGCAAATATTCGCATAATAGTCTTGTAGTTCTTCAAGGGTTTTAAAATTAAAATATTTCATCGCATCATTTACATATTGGCTATCATCATATTAATTCCATTTTAAGTTTTGGCATGTTTGTTAAAAAAAGCAAATTTTTCATCATTTAATATAGAGAGGAATAAGAGATATATTGCATCGAGTGGGTAAAGCAAGATTCAGCATTTTCACGAGTGGCGAAAGCACAAGTGAAAATATTTACTTTTTTCACCCACAAGATAAAATATATATGTTTATTCACTCGGAAGCAAAGTTTCTTTTTATTTTATGCTCACACGTGTTGGCTAACAATATGCAAAACAGATTCAAGTAGAAGATTTTTATTGTATCATGCGCGATAATATCAGAGGTTTGTCGTTTATATTCTTATGTGTTTTATTCGCACAGAAAAGATCAGTAGTAAGCACATTCAAGGTAAAAAGCACTTATAAATCAAAAGAAATTTCAGAAAAAATATATGCATATTGTTGGGATTTTGACTTGGTTTGTCGAGGTTCGTCGAGATGGACTTAATTACCACTAGACGAAACAAGCGTCTAAAACTAGCTCAGACTTCTTGGTCATAATGTCATCGATATCTATTGAAAGGGCAGTGAAACAAATAGTTCTAGTATTCCCTCCAGTGAATCAGCAAAATTATTTCTCTTGGAAAGTCCAGTAATTTACGATTCTTTCGTAAAACAATGTACTCGTTTCTTCAATTAAACTTTCAGAGCAAATTTTTTTCACCGTTTAAATAGAACTATTTTGCAATTTAAAATAACTGTGAAATCTACTTTCATATAACTGAACCTTGTTTACAGTTGCTCCACATTCACGAGCAACCATTGTATGGTTGTATTCTCTGACTGCAGCATTTTCTCCAATATAATACAAGTTAGATAATTTGTAAAACGTTTGTAGTGTGTAGTTCGATCTTCCATTTGATGAACATGCATTATTCCCCACATCTGTAACATCTAATTGTTTCCATGTATGCATACTAAATATTACACAGGAACAGCTCGATGTTTTTTTAGAAGGTCAGGACTTCAGAATGTCAAAGCGATAATTTTATAACTTGCTATATATCAAGACTCTTAAACAGGACTAAATTTAGTGGTACAACGTTTGGTTTTGGCACACAAATATTAAACGATTCATCAGCACATACCTTCTAGCATTCATTTTTATAGTTTTTAAAACTGTCTCATCTTTAAACACCTCATCTTCTTTTTCATTTTTTAGCATAGGGATAGGGCCTCCTCGTAAAATGTTTCTTTGATATTTCTCCCTTTAAGTTTTTTAGTGCATATACTGCAAGAGATCTTAAAATTACTTCTCTGATTTTTTAAATTTCTTCTCTCAAATTATGAAGATATTCAGTAGTGAAATCGAATTAATATTTTGAGATACTAACTTACTCACCTAT
Organism: Megalonaias nervosa; assembly: GCA_016617855.1. Lineage (NCBI taxonomy): Eukaryota > Metazoa > Mollusca > Bivalvia > Unionida > Unionidae > Megalonaias > Megalonaias nervosa. The sequence goes on from JAECUM010016808.1 coordinate 52,800, forward strand.
ATAATATTCAGTAATTGCATAGGTATCTGTTGTTAGAAAACCAAATAAATTTATTCATTCCTTAGACTTTCCTTAATGGATACAATAGTTTTTTAATCTGTGTGATATTACTTATTATATCCATTGGTAAGGATAGAGAATATCACCTCCATTTTCCGGTTTCATTTCTTATTATATCCATTGGTAAGGATAGAGAATATCACCCCCATTTTCCGTTTAATTTTCAATCATATATTTCCATGTTATTCACTCAAGAGTTCAATGAAAACCTTTTACTATATATGTTTGTCTGTTGTCTTTAGAAATTCCTTAATATTTTGGTTACACATTTCTTTTCCTTTATCAACTGCATTTTTACTGGTTTTCGATCAAGATCTGGTTTCCCTATTCCCACTTTCTTTTGTGAAAACTGTAAATATTGGTGTTTGAGAGTTTATTTTAAAAGTTTTTAATGGTATTTTGAGTGGTATGTTTTACAATTTGTGTGCCAGCCTTTTAGTGCTCTTTTTCTAACTTGAAAAAATAATGATTATTACTATGTTTTACTTTATTTTAATTCTGAATAATTGTCTTTAGTGTCTTTCTTTAAATTTGAATAAAGGCTTTGAGGTATTTTATTGTAAAAATTTGAAAATTAGTGCTTTAGTCTTGCTTTTTCTGGTGTGTGTGTGTGTGTGTGTGTGTAAAATTGTGATTAATATTATTTTACTGCCTTTTTTAAAAGAAAAAATGGGAATAATGTTTATTTTTAAAGATTGGTGTTTACTATTTTTTTATATAAAATTTTATGATGGTACTTTATTGCTTTTGTTCTTTTTGTGACAAATTTGTGCAATTGTGTTGTTTGTACAAGTTTTTTTATGGGACGGCAGGTGGTTGATGTGTTTTGGAAGGTTTAATTTGGACGGATAAAAGCAACAAAAATTGATGGCGGGAAAGTCTTAGTGAGATTTCATGATAAATTTAAAAGTTTGGACGGTCATGTGTTAAAATATTTGAAAATAGTGGAGGGTTACGCAGTCATTTAGTGTTTATTTTAATGGTTAAAACTGGATGGAATAGAGCAAGTGGTAAAGGAATTTCCAAGAAATTTTGAAGGATAGGAGGGGGAAGGGGTTAAATTTTTCAAAACATTTTAGCGTTAGTGTCCATATTTTTCATAACTTTTGGGAGATAATAGCCTCCGGCTATTTGTTTCAATGGTGGAGAGTGGGTGGCCTACGTTGTTTGTAAGAAAATTATAAATGATGGAAGGTCATAAGGTACAAGATTTTTTAAAAGGTGAAGTGTCATATGTTTAAAAAATGAAAATGGTTATTTTCACATCTTGGTGAACATTATTTGAAAATGGTGGCGAGTACTATGTGGTCTCCGATTTATAAACAAATTAAAAATGGTGGAGGGGCACGCCTTGGTGGCCCAGGACATGTGTCTTCTGTACTACGTACAGAATGAAGCTTTCCCTTTATATCTCAGTATATTTCTCCTGCCTAAACAAGGTCCGTCTCAACATAAAAATGATTCCGACGCCCCCATGAACCATATAACGCTATATTTCGTTCGTGTACCATTCTTAGCGTCGTTTAGACTATAAAAGAGATTCAAAAGAGGAAAATTGCTAATTCATGACCGATTTGATAATTTAGCAAAACCAAAATCAACATACAAGATGTCACAATTGTTATTTTTGTTTCTTCACTTTACTGACTTTTCTTCTACTGTTAGTTCAGTGAACACATTATTATTTAGTACCCTGGTTAGACTGCTCTTCGCACCAAGAGTCCACAGAAAGTAAAAAGTCGATTGACTGGAATAATAATAGTCGCGTCTAGAGCTTTGGAAGTTCGTCTCGTCTTCTAAATTATAAAATCGTAATAATAGTTCAACATATTTTCCTATGCAAACATATTCAAAAAGACGTTTATGTAAGGTAGGTAATGACTATTTTTCAATGGTTGATACATTTTTGTGGGAACCGTTAGATGGTTCAACAAAGGTTGATTTGCAAAAACATTATTGCTCATCATTCATAATGAGATCATCCTATCTTCAAATACTATTTCAAACTATAGACTTTGAATCTCTTTTGTAGTCTTCTAAATTTCCTGGCTTCCTTGTGCTGGTTAGTCCGTCCTTTAGGGGGTCGAGGCTTTATCTTGCTGGGTTGATGCTGCCTTCTATCCATTCTACAATTTTGGAACGGAAATTTTCGAATACAGGATTGCCTTGGAGATTTTGTGGCTTTTTCATAAATTCTAGCGCGTCTACTGACACAATCACGCTGTAATAAACAATCTAATCTCTCCAGTTCGATAGGGAAATATTTGTCGGGATGTTGCGAGAATATGCAAGCTGAAAAAATAGGAAATATTAGATGAAGTTAAAATATTGCAAAGTAATAAATGTGTAACATTTTTATCGGTTCATCTGCAAGGTATGTATGTATGTATGCATGTATGTATGTATGTATGTATGTATGTATGTATGTATGCTCTAAAGTATTTGTTGGCGAAATGACTTTAGAAATTTATTTCCGATAGGTAACCTTTTATACAATGGCAATACTTAATGGCATAACAGTTCATTTGTCCACTTTAACTCATGTATGAGGTAGATTAATAATCTTTCCAATGGGCATTAAATTTTGAAAAAGGTGGTTTGATTTTCAAGGAAAAAGTTCAACATTTTGTTTTTAACTAAAAAAGGAAGTTTTAACTGGAAAAGAGGATTCCACTCACACCCCCATCCCGCCCACCATTCAAGCAGATGCCTGAGAACATAACTTTGCTAACAGGTCATGTGATACAAGACAAAAATACATGTACTATGGTCAATGATTGATTGGAACAATGCGTGCACGATTTGTAAATCATAGCTAGCACACCACAGACATCAATTACATTCCACTAACTGTCTATTAAATATATCTTATCAATGAGTGAGACAGCTAATTAATTAAGTTACAGTCACCCGTACAGCCAAGCGTCTTTGCATGCTTATCCAGCGAGACACTGACACTTCGCTTAAATTTACTTATAATATGTACAAATTCACATCATTGTAACTTCACTATTTCTTCTCCCGATTTCGGTAACATTGTCGATATTGACCCAAAATTGTTAATGTTGTGTGTATGTAACGTCTGACAAGAAAATCTTTAATATGGTCGAAATTAAGATACTATTTAATTCTCAGAGCTTAATTGATAGATCAGTCGTGAAAAACATGACATGTTCACATTCATTGAAGCTTAGTAGCAGGAACATTCACAGGGAGCGTAGCGATTTGAATCAAAAGTTTTACATAGTTTAGGAATTAGCCAAATAAAATTATATCTAAAATTCAGTGCCATTTTCCGTTGGCAAGTAAAAACTAAAAATTAGATGAACTATATTATCAACAATATTTATGTATTTGGTGGATCACGGAAGCAGAGATAGCTCTGTTCACTGCAAAAGTATTGCCATGTAAATAGAAATCGGTCTTAATTATGACAAAACTTTAATGAGATAAATTCTGAGTTAGCACTGAAGATTTTGCGAAAATTGGAGACGAAATGTGAGCTATTGTTACTATTTAAATTTGCGTTGGTTATACAGTGGTTAGTCAGAGAGCATGTGAAGTCTCGTACGAATTGTCCAATGAAAGCGAATCACTAGTCTCAAAGTCTTAATGACCCCGAAGACAATAAGAATCTTGAACACAGTTGTAAGTGTACAAAGTAGACCATGTATACATTAAATATGTCCATATGTAGGCAGAATTAAAATACTGCAATGAGTTTATCAAAGCGAAACTGTGATTTTCATGTAAAATAATTATCTAGTTCTTACGAATGTTTACTGTTAACCTGAGCTAAGGAAGTGGAATAGTCTTGCAAAGAAATTATTGTAAGTACTGATATGACTAGGCATGTACATTTTGTGTATTGATTACTTTAAATTATGACATTTTCAGACCGATCTACACACAAGTCTTTGTTGATGAATGCTACAATATTAGAGGGAAACACCACAACCAGCATCTAGTGTATGGCGTTCAAGGATCCCTAGCATATACTGTACATCCTGATTTCTGTACTGTTTGCGATTTTTATGTTGGATGATGCATGTACTCTCATCACCACAGCGTTCACCTCAAACATTCAAGAAATACATGAGTGACAAATGTCACTCAACATTGTACACAAGATAACATTCATGATTTACTCAGATATTGAGTGTAAATATTGAGCAGAGCAGAATTGTCACCGCATGAAATCTGGAACACATATAGAGCAAATGGATTAATTTATCATGCTACATTGGTATATAAAAAAAATGTGAAAATGCACAAATAAAGTGTTCCTACACTGACTCATCCCCATGACCAAAGCAAATTCCCAGACTGGTAACAACATTTGTATTATTATTTGGGGTCCCCTTAAGACATCGAGACTAGTGTCTTCCTTTCATCACAAAATTCCCACGTGACTGTGTCTCATGGAACATGCTACTTGACTAAGCTATGAAGTCAGTGCTGCTCCTACAATCCATGCGAAAATCTGTCAGAATCACATGCAGCAAGTGAAAATAGCGGTGCATTCTTCTTACGTTAATGAAAGTAATAAATTCGGTCAAATTGCTTTCTAATGCAAATTATAGAACTGTTTACACTTTAAAATCAAATTTACGCTTGTATGCTGGTGTGTGTGTGTGTGTGTGTGTGTGTGTGTGAGAGAGAGAGAGAGAGAGAGAGAGAGAGAGAGAGAGAACGATTACCTTTTCTGTGCTTTGCTAGGAATTCTTCGGGAGTTAGAAACCTCTTGTGCTCAACTGAGGTAAGAGCCATTTCTATATTTTTTGCTTGAGTGTCGTGACATTTCTCCCCCACCCACCCACCCTCTCTC